>CM074984.1:589091-602274 GCA_037576825.1 Pangasius krempfi
CTCTGTGTGTGTGTGTGTGTGTGTGTGTGTGTGTGTGTGTGTGTGTGTGTGTGAGTGATGGGATGGTGTGATGAATTGGAGGTACTGTTAGCACCTTGAAGCTGATTATTTTCCTATAACAGGTGTTTGATTTCTCTTATACCACTGCAATTTACCAACAATTCAAACTTTTTATTTATTAAAGAACAAGAAGCATTTAACGTTGTGGATCGTCTGTAAAACAAGTCGGTTCCTGTTCTCACTTCCATTACATCATGACCAGTTTTTCTCTCTCGTCTCTGTTTCATAAAAAAAAAAAAAAAACCGCAAGAAACCACAAAGAATAAACTGCAATGTCCGGAAGATTTACAGCTTTAGCTCGGACTGCTACAACGCGCTGACACTGGAGACTCCTTCCAGGAGTGTTAAATAAACATCTCCTTATAGATCAAAGATTACACACATTTTTTTACTCTGTTTTTTTATTATTAGTGGAGTTCATGTGAATGAGCTGTTACTCTAGAAATGATAAGGTGTTTGACCGAGCGCGTCTGAGCTACCAGCTTGACGAGGAGCTCATTCATTCCTCACACGGCTCTGAACATCCGAATCACATTAACACACACAATTCAGCTTGTCTATAGGCTCAGTACAGCATCCACAGTGTTAGCCGGTTTAACCCTTTAATGTCTGACACGTCTAGATTCACATTCCTCACTGCACTTCCTGAATAATAAAAAAACGGGGATTAAATAAAGGCATAAAAGTGCAGAACGTGGACTGATTATTTACTACACTGTTGCGTTGAATACTGAAATGTCTTTTGGGTTTTTGTGGGTTTAATAGAACGTGCGGTTCTCACTCGGGTTCTCGTTTGGTGAACCACTGAACTGTCCTCAAAAGGCGGCCACGCTGAGACACACATTCCTTTCTATTGAGGCGTATTGATGAGGGTTGTGAAGGTTGCTGGGGTGATGTGTATCCCTTTCACTTACACACACACACACACACACACACACACACACACACACACTGGGGATGGGCAGGTTCTCTGTAATTTACTCATAGCCTTGGAGTAAAAATGTTCCTGCGGATCCTCCACCTGCGCTCCAATTTCCTCAAACATCTCCCAGCACACATTCTAGGGATTTCAGAGTAGATGAGATTTATTCACAAAGGCACGCAGAAAAGATAAAACAACTATTATGTTTGGCTTTAAAAGTCTGAAGCAGCGCTTGGGTGAAATTCTATCGCAATCTCACTTCTACACACACACACACACACACACAGTCTTTGTTCAAATTCCGTTCTCATCGTGTCTCTCTCCTCCTGTAATATCTCATCACTGTGATAATATTTTTGTAGAGATAATCAGAAAAACAGTGTCACACTGTCAGACTCTGCAGCTCTGTGTCCTTGGGAAAGTAATACAACGTGTGTGTGAAGTGTGTGCTGCCAGGTCTGGAGCTTATACACACTTTCAAACATATTAACGTGTAAATAAAATTAAATCCGACTTCTACAGGGACACAAAAATCATCACTGCCATGAAAACGCTCCGCAAATGAGTTTCTCAGAACTCTTCGTGTATTATATCTGCAATCATACAACCCCGTTTAGCGCTTTCGTAAAGAAATCTGATTTAATACTGTATTACTAGACACCAGGGTTGCCAGGTCTGCAGCTAAACCAATAAACCATCAATAACCAATAAACGCAGCATTTGCTGTGAAGCAGTGAGTGTGGAAGAGGCTGATTTTATTGAGCATTAATTTGTCTGTTTAATTTTTGTCTGTTTTTTTCTACACAGACCTGGCAACCCTGCTACATGAGGACACATATTCGAGTAATACCGCTCTATAACCTGAATCCTATGCAGATATGTAGATATGTAGTAGATATGGAATATAGTATATAATTGTGTTTCTAAAGCAGGGATATTATGGCAAAAGGCATTTTACTGATGTGTGATATGTGACACAGTGTTCAGTTTTGCTAACAAACCATTAACATTAACATTAGCATTAGCATTAACATTAGCATTAGCATTAGCACCACATTCTATAAACTGTACGTTTGAAGATAAAATGCAAATTTACTAAAAATATGAAGTGTTTAACAGGAAAAGAAATGAAAATGTAAGAAATGGTAAAAAAATCACTTTTAACATGCAGTTACACTGCAATTACTCACAGAGTACTGATCACAACACAACTCTCACAACACAACTCTCACAACACAACACTCACAACACAACTCTCACAACACTCAACACACAACACTCACAACACAACTCTCACAACACAACACTCACAACACTCAACACACAACACTCACAACACTCAACACACAACACACAATACTCACAACACTCACAACACTCAACACACAATACTCACAACACTCACAACACACAACACACAATACTCACAACACTCACAACACTCAACACACAATACTCACAACACTCACAACACAACTCTCACAACTCACAACACAACACTCACAACACAACACTCACAACACTCAACACACAATACTCACAACACTCACAACACTCACAACACAACACTCACAACACAACACTCACAACACTCAACACACAACACTCACAACACAACACTCACAACGCTCACAACACAACACTCACAACACAACATTCACAACACAACACTCACAACACTCAACACACAACACTCACAACACAACACTCACAACACAACATTCACAACACAACATTCACAACACAACACTCAACACACAATACTCACAACACAACTCTCACAACACTCACAACACAATACTCACAACACTCACAACACAATACTCTCAACACTCACAATACACACAACACAACACTCACAACACCACACTCACAATACTCACAACACTCACAACACAACACTCACAACACTCACAACACAACACTCACAACACAACACTCACAATACACACAACGCAACACTCACAACGCAATACTCAATGCAAAACGATAAATTGTGCTGAATGCGAAGCCATAAGCGCAGGTATATGACACATTAATTAATGCTTTTATAATTAATGCTTTATATTATACACATAAAGATCTTTACATTCCGGTCAGTAACCAAGAAAACGAGTTTCAAAAGTCGAAAATAAACCCGACATGACGGTGTAAAGTCACTGACTTATTATTATTATTATGATTATTATGATTATAATATAATAGTGTATAAAGGTGTATAATCAAGGTGAGCTCCCTAAACCGTGGAAAGGTGTGTTTCTCTCTCCTACCTGAAGCTTTAATCCAGTGAAACGACGGTCTCGCGCTTCCTCACCTCACACACACACACACACACACACACACCGAAATAATGTGGGATAAAATCCGTATGGGTGAAAACGCAGGTCCACAGCGCGAGCTCTTCACGCTTCTTCTGACGCACGGGTTAAAACGCACCGCACTTCTTCACGCAACGCAAGTCTCGCGCGACGCCGCTCACGCGTCGCGTTTTTTTTTTGTTTTGTTTTTTTCTTTCAAGCGCAATTATCACACTGGATTCAAAGATGTGGAGGTTTTCTCGGAAGCGGTGTGAGACAAACCGGGGTCACTGCAAAAAGCGCGAGCTGTCCACACCAACCGGGAGGCGCGCGAGCTCTTCGGTAACACCGGGGAGGAGGAGGAGGAGGAGGGGTGTGTGTGCGTGTGTGTGTGTGTGTGTGTGTGTGTGTGGAGGGGGGTAGGGGGGGTATAACTATAATGCAAAGTATTCGAGGCTGCACACACACACACACACACACGGAAAAGAAATTCTCTGTTAGTTATTTTTTTAATAAATTTATTTCAATTAAAAAATAAAACAAAAAAATTTTGAGGTCACGTGATCAAAACGCCACAAGATCTGAATTATCACATATTTCTGAATTAATATGGTGACATTTGGCCAACTATAAAAAGATAAAACACACACACACACACACACACACACACGTAATTGTAATCTTTTAATTATATAAGTATTGCCTTGTGATGCAGATAAATCGATAAATGAAGCACCTGCAGGTTTCCTCAGGAGTCTTTTCTAGATGGTTCTAGCTCTTTATAAAGGAGCTTTCAGAAGGAGAACCTTTTTCTGTAAAGGAAGCACTTTGTTGAAGGTTCTTCAGAGAACCGTTCCCTCACACTGACAAACCAGAGAACTCTTTAGGGTCTTAAATGTAATGTTTTCTAACCTCAGGACACACAAGAAGGTCTTCTGTCTCAGTGAGTTATTAATATTATTAATAATTAAACATGAATTTCTTCATTGTTCAGAAATATGTGATGACTTTGACCTCATGGGCCTCTGTCTCTGTCTCTTTCTCTTTCTCTCTCTCTCTTTCTCTCTCTCTCTCTCTCTCTCTCTCTCTCTCTCTCTCTCTTTCTCTTTCTCTTTCTCTCTTTCTTCCTCATGGAGCCCATGAGGTCAAACTCATCACATATTTCTGAACTATTATATGGACACTTGGTCCCCATTAGGAGGTACGAACATGCTCTGACTTACACAACATAACCACTCATCCACCCATCCACCCACCCACACACACACACACACACACACACACATACACACACACACACATACACACACGAAAATCTCCTGAGGAGACAATGCATCGCTTTCATACAGAGTGTATAATAGGGGAAGTTTTTTAGCACGGGATTTCCACTCAGTCACACTCGCTTCTGTTTTTTATCACAGCTGAACACCATCACGCTGATCACAGAACACTTCTAACTGCACTAATGATCCTATTTGCAAGTTTGTTTAGATATCTGCATGTGTGTGATATCGTCTTGCAACACACACACACACACACACACTTATCTTTAAGACGATGGTGTTTAATATGCTGATATTTTTGGACAGGATCAGCTCACTCATCACATTAATACACTTTTATTTATCTCTACAGTTTGTAGAGTTTGAGTAAATATAATTAAACACACTCTGTTTTCTTTTTTAATTCAAACACACACTCTTTTTTCTTTTTTAATTCAAACACACATCTCTGTTGTACATTAGTGCATGACATAGTATGTATGAAACCTGTAGCCTACTTAATACTGATTTATTTAAATATGAAAAGGGCGAAACCTGTAATCAAAACGCACGTTCACACTTGCTTCGTACAGTTTATAATAATATCAACACCAATATAAATCAAGACAGAATGCATTAGACAAGGAGGACAAGGAAGCTTAGAATCTCCAGAACTTCAGAAAACTTCCACTGAGCGTCAGTTCTGCAGGCAGAAACGCCTCGTTGATGAGAGAAGGTCAGAGGAGAACGACCAGACCAGTTCAGGAAGGCTACGGTAACTTGAATAGCCACTCTTTATAAGAGTGGTGAGCAGAAAAGCATCTCAGAACAAAAACTGGACAGTAAAAAGATCAAGTGATGTTTTCCAATCTCCATCTGTCCTGTCTGTGTAGCTTCAGATTCTTGTTCTTGGTTGACAGGAGAGCAGTCCGATGTGGTCTTCTGCTGTAACCCATCCACATCAAGGTTGCGTCCGGAGCTGCTTTTCTGCTCACCATGGTTGTACAGAGTGGTTATTTGAGTTACCGTAGCCTCGACCCATTCTGGCTTTTCTCCTCTGACCTCACTGAGGTTTCAGCAAGAGATCATCAGTTTCTGAAATCCTCAAACCAACAACCATGACACGGTCAAAAAGTCACTGAGATCACCGAGATTTTTTTCTGATGTTTCTTTCCGATATTTGATGTGAATCTGCATGGTTTTATACACTGCGCTCCTGACACGTGATTGGCTGATTGGTTAATTGCACGAATGAACAGGTGTATTTAAGTAAGTTTCTCAGTTGCTAGACATGAAGAGGGTTCTTTTATCTAAAGATGGACAGGTTACATTTTGATGGAGAAAACAGAGCTTCACTAACTTGAATTCCTTCATGGCAGTGTTTTGGGAAAAAAGACCAAAGATGCACATCTTGTGACATTTAAACAGTTTAAATCTTTGTGTGCCGTCATCTGTACAGAGTGTGTGAGCGCTCTTCTCTGTTTTGATGATGATGATGTGACGGAGCAGGAGCATCGTGTCCTTTTCACTACGGCGTTTAAATCTCCAAAAACATTACCAAATCCTGAGGAAGTCATACTCCGCTAGCGAGGTTTTACACATCTTTTGGCAGACTGACTGTTTTTACTGCTGTGTTTGTTAAACTGGCTCTTTACTCAACATGATCTCTGCAGGAAATTTAAAATAAATCAATGTGTGTTATGAGCAGAAAATCTTCATTTTGGTTCAAACCCCATCACAGCCTCTAACAGATTTGAAGAATTGAAAAAAACATAACTACAGCGTGTCCCAAAAGTCTCCATACAGAGGGGAAATGAACACTTTTCAATAAAATGTAACTTTATTTACAAAACATCGTCTACACGATTGACAAACACACACACACACACACACACACACACACACACACAGAGTTGTATCTGTTGTGCTTGCCATGTTTTCCTGTTAAAGTCCATCGCAACTTTGCGACAGCTTCCCGATCCTGAGAACGATTTCAGTACCTTCTTCTTTTGTCAAAGGCGTTCTTAAAGGCTCTCTGGGAAAAAAATAGATCATATAAACTAAGTATGAAAAATTTTGGAAGACATTTTGCTAAAAAGTGTTCATTTCTCCCTACGTATGGAGACTTTTCAGACACTCGGTAGTTTGTAGTTTCTTTTCAGATATTAAACTAAAGGCTTTTGTTTAAAAATGTATTCCCCCGAGTCCTTGGAAACACCATTTCATTGTACTGTATATCTGTGTACAGAATGACAGTAAAGCTCTCTACTGAGTAGTAAATGCAGATGAGTTCTATCTCTAACGCAAAAAAAAAAACAGTGTCACATATGTGCTGGGTTTAACCTACAACATAGACTAAAGTTAGCCTGTAGACTATACAGTAGAGATATACAGTATATAAAAATAGCAAACACACTCACACACACACACACACACACACAATTCATACAGGCGTTTACACACAGCAGCCATGTTGATTACACAGAAGCTGAGAGAAACAGCAATTAACTGAGTGAATGAATGTATAATAAAAGAACTGAGAGAGAATGAGAGTGGGCAGGAGGGTGTGTTTTTGTGCGTGTGTGTGTGTGTATGTGTGTGTGTGTGTGTGTGTGTGTGTGTGTGTGTCAGTGGGAGCACCTGGCATGCTGAAACCCTGATTATCCTCTTGTTAAAAGCTAAAGGGTTGAAGGCTGCATAACAAAGGCCTCGTTTCTCTCTCTCTCTGTCACACACACACACACACACACACACACACACACACACACAGAGGGAGCGGGGGAAAGGGAGGACCCTGTCTGTGTTGTGATAAACACTGCTGTTTTGTAAGTGATAAACACTGCTGTTTTATGGCTAGTGAAAGGTGTTGGACTGCAGAATCACTCCTCACACTGATCATTTGCTGTGTGATGATAAAATTCTTATTAACTTTTACAAAATGGCCCCTGGCTCAGCATATCACTGCCAACGCAGTGTTTGTTCCTCCTCACACCACACCCTGTTAGTTATTCTTTATGGTTTGCTATTTTGGCAGAAGTTAAAGCCAAATCTGCTTTGAATCTCAAATATCCAAAGAAACGCCGTGTTCGTTTGTAGCCACGCCCCTGAAAACACACAAAACCCTGAACGTCACTCAAGGGGCGGAGCTTTCTGAGCCGACAGCCGACATGATTGACAGGCGCCTGCTTGTTCTGATTGGTCCACATCGTGTGAGAATCCAGGGAGAGCCGAGTTTCTGCTCTGAGATGATCTCTGAAGCCGCTTCACTCCTTGACGTGTCGGTCTTTATGATCTGTCGATGATCTGTTGAGGATCTGTCGATGATCTGTTGAGGATCTGTCGATGATCTGTCGATGATCTGTTGAGGATCTGTTGTGGTGGAACAGGCGTGTGTTTGTGAATGAATAACATGGTTTATTATAACGAGGTGGTGATAAGGATGGAAGTTCTCTAGAATGACTGTCTCCTCTAGAAACCTCTGACACCATGTGGAACTGCATGCAGTACAGTGTGAATGTTTTCACCCATGTGGTTTCGAGGATTAACAAAAAAAGTAGACAGGGTGTGGTGTCAAATATGATGGCAAACGGAGGATCCAAAAGCAGTTCAGAGGATATGAAACTGTTTAGAAGAAGTTATAAAGTTAAATAAAATAAACATCACATTCGGAAAGGAGAAAGCACACGTTACTACTGATATCATTTTACTGATTTACTAAGATCAGGATTAAGGAATGCTAATTTCCGTACACAAGGGGATAAATGTTATGTGCAGAAAGTGTGTGTGTGTGTGTGTGTGTGTTGTGGATCATTTAAAAAGAACTGTTGCATTAATTGCTACCTGCGTGTGATTATTCTTGAATACCTAATATGACGCTCTTATACTTTTATATCCTCCTCACGGCTTCAGAGTTCACGGTTTCATCCTGATCTCAGGTTTCTGTCTGTGTGGAGTTTCACGTGTTCTGTCCGTGTCCTCCGTTTCACACACTCCTCCTTAGAACCAGTAAATCAGCTTGAATGTATTTTGCATGTGTGTATGAAATTTGCATGCATTTTTTACACACACACACACACACACACACACACACACACACACACACACACACACGTTCAGCAGTAAGACTGGTTCCTGTAGGAGAAACAGAAAAGTAGAAAACGTCTCTACTCACTAGGGAACTGTTTCATTTAACAAAGAACACATTTCTCATTTAAACTAGTAAAAAAGTGTTATGTTTAAAAGCACAAAGATGTGTGCACTCGTCTGTCCAGGAGTTTCATTTCTCTCAGAAGAAGAAGAAGAAGAAGAAGAAGAAGAGCAGATGTATGACCTAAACACAACAGTAGCTGCAGAAACCTGAGGTCACTTCTTGAGTCGGTCTTTCTGCTGAATAAGACTGTGGGTTTACAGACGTTCAAAGCCACTGTATTTCCATTTCAACAACAAACTCAACTGTTTTACCGCAGCAGAGTCTCTGCGTCAGTGCAGCCGGAGAATTTACACTATCGTCACACTTTACTGATCAATCCTTAAAGCGAAGAGATGGTGGTGATGATGAGTGATAATGAGAGCTAACAGTGTGACTATAAGTGACACCAGGGTTTTAAGTGAACTGAATCCATTTACAGAAAAGTTGCAGGAACTTCATTTGAGGAATCAGATTCAGAATCTCTTTAATCGCCAGGATGATTTACTTACAGGAATATAACATATGTACATATAACAAAACAAAAAATACTAACAAGAGAGTTTCCAGTGAGCAGACGTGCGCTCAACACATCACCACATCACCACATATTCAACATAACCACAAATAACTACATAAGCACAAAACATCTCTCATGAACAGAAACAGGAAAAAAAAAACAGCAGCAGCAAAAATGGCACAGTGACATCAACTAAAATCACACTTACGGTTTTCAGATACTTCATTTTTATGTGTATTTTTTTTACACTTTCACAATTGTTTACACAATCTCTTTGTGATTATATACACACATGATTTTTATGAAAGATTCCTTTCTTTCACATGTGATTTTTTTACACGAGTGATTAATTTACACGATTCCTTTATTCTCATATAAAATTTGTAAATGCAGGATTTTTTTTTTTTTACATTTTACATTTTACATTTTTTTACATTTTTACATTCCATTATTTTCATGTGAATTTTTTATTCACATGTGGTTTATCCTCACAGCCTGAACAATGGAACTCTGAAGAAACACACTCCATGCATAATTCTGCTTTATTATCAGGTTTAGCCGAGCTTTAGCCGAGCCAGTCAATAACAGATGTCATGGGCACAGATGGTGAACGGTAAAAATGGCCACCAGCAAGAAAGCCTGTGCGCTCTCTCCCGCGTTCTCCTGCGTTCCTGCCCTCGGCATTGTCTCCGGCTCGGTGTCTGGGGAACTCCAACCGCTTGTTTATAAAGGCGCATTTAAAAGCACCAGCATGAAGGAACCCGACTCAGACATAACTAAATTCAGACAGGGAGGGAAAAGTGATGACGTGGTTCTGAAAATATGGTGAGAAATATACACACAGAATACGCTGATAAAAGAGATAAAGAGGCTCATAAAGCTGAGCTTCGTTCTTTTGTTGACTTTTAGCTCAGCTCCTTCCTGAAGCATTGTGCTTTCCTTTACGGAGTTATGACTCAGAGTCAAAGTCCATCTCACTGGCTCTTCAGAAGCTAATAAACCAGCACTTTGCACATTTTGTGTGTGTGTGTGTGTGTGTGTGTTTGAGCATGTGGGTGTGTGCACATGCAAATAGGCAGAATGCCAAACAGACAAATACTCGATACACACTGGGTCTGACTTGCATGTTCGCGTGTTCTCCCTGCATCTTTATCTGATTCAGTTTAAGATGACGTCAGTTTTTCATCAACCATCTATCTACAATCATTAAAAACCACAACATTAGCGTTCTGCTTCCTGACACTAGTGCGTCTTAGATGTTAGTATCAGACGTCTACATGTCTGGTTTTATTTAGCTGATTTCATCATTATTGATGTTCCTGTTCCTCCAGGGTCTGTCTTCACTCTTCTCCTCTTCACGTTCAACATGCTCTCGCTTAGCAACATAATCTACCATAATATACATATTCATGCACATACTCATTAATATTCAACACTAACAGTTCAATCACAGTGTAAAGTTACCAAGTCAATTATTTGCAGAAATAAAATGAATTATTATTTTTTTGCTATGAAGTTTGGAAAGAGTGGAATATAATGTCTATTTATCCCAGCAGCTCTGACTGTAGTGCAGCTGCAAATCACAGGTTTATTATAATTAATGCGCTCGTTCTAATACCTTATCGTTTCTATAGCAACAGCTCATTCACGGGGACTCGTAAGGCAGACGCTCCACAGATAATAAACAAAAAACGGTGTATAAGTGATAAATGATATGTTGAGGAGATGTTTGTTTAACATTTAGGGAAGGAGTCTCCAGTGTCAGCGCTCTGTAACAGTCAGAGGTGAAGCTGTAACTGTAAGTTTTCCGACGTCTTCAGGACAGAGGAGTTTACGCTTCTTTGCGGTTTCTCGGTAACAAGCTGCGTTTTTTTTGTCTTATTAACTTGAAGAGAGAGAATAAAGAGCGGCTGGTGAGGGAACGAGTGTTTATAGCTGCTATAACATAAGTGAGAACTTGTTATAGCAAAATAATCACTTTCAGGGTGGGGATGATAACTCCGCTTCATTACACCACCCTGCATTTCAGTTTAACACACACACACACACACACACACACACACACACACACACTGAGTTTATTATACTTAATTATTATTATTAAGATCTTTTATCCCTTTCCTTTTCCTTCTTTAAACTCTCTTCCTTTTTCTCTTCATTAATAAAATAAGACACTGTGTGTATCGTTCATTTTCTCAGCATTTCACACACAGTCATTAACTCGGCTTGTCCCACCCCTTCCTCCACTCCCTGTCCCACTTCCTCTTTCTCAGTCCACTTTCTGTTTCCAAGAGTCGTCATCCCTGTCACAATTAATCACGTGACTCTAAGCCAGCAGCCATGTGTCATTGTGGTGTCTGACAGACGGGTTTTTATGTTTTTTTGAGGTCTGTGTGGTTTTTCGCGGAGTCAGATGATGGATGAGATGGATGGCTCACGGCTGATGAACCGCCTTTTCATTATTAACATGAGATTAAGTCAGGTTTAACAACCCATCAGATGGAGAGTGAGGGACATTATGGCTGGGAATTATTCATGCTTTGGATATCGTCATGGTAACCGGGTGGTGGAGCTGGTCCCCAGGGAGCTTGTGTTGATTTCTGACCGTTCCGGTTCAGTCCATCTGTGAACTCTGTTGAACACTGAATACTGCAGATATGATCAACAATGCAATTCTGGCTGATTAATCACTCAGAGGAACTGAGTGATGAGTAAACGGCCCAGTTCGCCTTTAATGTTTAATGTTTAATGTTTAATGTTTGATGGAAAATCAAACTGTAGTATTACGAGTTACTGATTAAACACACAAGTAGCATATCTGTAACGGCGAGTCACTGTTAAACTTTAAACTTTTCTCGTGGCTCGTTGTTTTGTTTTGTTTTGTTTTGGGAGTCGACCTGTGTGGAAGATTTTCATGATCACAGCTGCCTGATGTCTTCATCCTTCCATTTAATTCTACTTCACTGAAGTGAGATAACAGAGAAAAAAAACAGGAAGAAAGAAAAACGAGATAACAAGAAGCAACACAATGTTAGATAAAGACACAGCGAGAGATAGAGAGCGAGGGACAGAGACA
This sequence comes from Pangasius krempfi, assembly GCA_037576825.1. NCBI lineage: Eukaryota > Metazoa > Chordata > Actinopteri > Siluriformes > Pangasiidae > Pangasius > Pangasius krempfi. The sequence continues at coordinate 601,415 of CM074984.1, forward strand.
CCGAGAGAGATAGAGAGAACAATAGATATAGACAGACAGAAATAGAAATAAAGAGAGATAGAGAGAGTGACAGAGAGAAAGAGATATAAAGAGAGATGGAGACAGAAAGGCAGAAAGAGAGAGAGAAGTAGAGATAGAGTGTGACAGAAAGAGACAGAGAGAAACAGACCTAAAGAGAGATACAGAGAGAAAGAGACAGAGAGAAAGAGATATAAACAGAGACACCGAGAGAGATAGAGAGAACAATAGATATAGACAGACAGAAATAGAAATAAAGAGAGATAGAGAGAGTGACAGAGAGAAAGAGATATAAAGAGAGATGGAGACAGAAAGGCAGAAAGAGAGAGAGAAGTAGAGATAGAGTGTGACAGAAAGAGACAGAGAGAAACAGACCTAAAGAGAGATACAGAGAGAAAGAGACAGAGAGAAAGAGATATAAACAGAGACACAGAGAGAGATAGAGAGATCAATAGATATAGACAGACAGAAATAGAAATAAAGAGAGATAGAGAGAGTGACAGAGAGAAAGAGATATAAAGAGAGATGGAGACAGAAAGGCAGAAAGAGAGAGAGAAGTAGAGATAGAGTGTGACAGAAAGAGACAGAGAGAAACAGACCTAAAGAGAGATACAGAGAGAAAGAGACAGAGAGAAAGAGATATAAACAGAGACACAGAGAGAGATAGAGAGATCAATAGATATAGACAGACAGAAATAGAAATAAAGAGAGATAGAGAGAGTGACAGAGAGAAAGAGATATAAAGAGAGATGGAGACAGAAAGGCAGAAAGAGAGAGAGAAGTAGAGATAGAGTGTGACAGAAAGAGACAGAGAGAAACAGACCTAAAGAGAGATACAGAGA
>CM074984.1:662186-664686 GCA_037576825.1 Pangasius krempfi
GTGTGTGTGTGTGTGTGTGTGTGTGTGTGTGTGTGTGTGTGTGTGTGTGTGTGTGTGTGTGTGTGTGTGTATACAGGCTGACAGGCTTTAATAAAATCGCTCGGATGTGTTTACGCGTCGCTGTAATGTTGCTGTGCGATTGACCGCATCTTCACCTGACCCTCGAGTCCCGTCCCTCCTCCTGCCGCATCCCCGAGTCGTTTCAGCGCCCTGGCACTCGTTCCCTCTGCCCTCTGTAAGAGCTCTGCTTCGCTAAACAGACAGACAGATAGAGGGTTTTGGCCAAAACATGGATTCTCACATTTAAACGTGTCTGAAGCTCCGGTTATTTATCTTCGCACCGGTCGCTGCGCGGTCATTTCCTAACCAGAGCTGAAAAAAAAAAATTCAAGATACGGTTGTCATGGCGTCGAAACAAGTCGTTTTCATGAACAATGTGCGATGAAGATTATTGTTGGGGAAGAAAACAGCAAAATTAAAGGAGAAGAAGAAGCAGCAAAATAATTAATTTAAATATAGCTGCAAGCAGTGATTAAGGGGCCAAGCACTTTCTTGGCCAGGAGCCATTGGAGACCTTCAGCCTTCACTGTTTCCAAGGAGATCGAGTAAAATCGAAGGCGAAAACGTAAAGCCGTTGCCAAGATATCGGCATGAAGCTTTGTTTATTAGAATCAAGTCACGTTGCTAAACATTTGCGCCGAGTTTGGTGTCAATAAATAAAAATACGTTAATAGTGTTGCTGACAAATGGCTTCACTTCCTGTCTGGCAACGTCACAATCAAGTTTATTATGAACAAGCCATCCTGTGTGTGTGTGTGTGTGTGTGTGTGTGTGTGTGTGTGTGTGTGTGTAAATAATATTATTATTATTATTATTATTATTATTATTATTATTAACAGCAAAGGTTTGTTCAGGTTGGTCTCAGGAAGCTGTGATCAGAAATTTTGTGATTGGACATTTGGAGGGAAAAAAAATCAAAATGGAGGAAAATCCAATATGGTGGAATTTACCATCATGGTATACGTTGAAGGAATGACCCAAAGAATCCCAATCCCAGAATCCCAAAGAATCAGAGGAAAGTGGAATTGCGTTTCTTCGAGGCGGTGCTGTGGAGTTATTATTGCAAACGAACGTCCAGATCCGCCCTGTTGGTGGCGCTAGAGAGCTTGAGTGGTGTGTGGATTATCTTAGACTGTCCTCTAGCACTGTGCCAAATTACATGAGATTACGTTATGAAGTACAATTCCAGTAACATCATCCTTCAAACATTCAGCTGATTGTTTTTATATAAAATATTATTGTTTAACAGGAACACGGTAAATATGATCACGGCTAAAGTGCGTTAATAATGAAAATGATCTGCGGTCCTGAGCCACAGTGAAACACATCACTGATGTCGAGAAGTTTCGGTGAAGTTTTTCTCAGACTGTCGAAACACGAAAGGAATAAAACACGACAGAATGTGCGGTTTTACGAAAATGACGCGCGTCGGCGTGCAGCTTGGAGCGAAGTGCGTTATTTTCGTATAACAGTGCGATATGAAGCGCGTTATTCCGCTTATACCACAGCGATTTGCCAACAGTTCTCACTTACATTATAGTGAAGATAAACCGTTCCTTACCAGCCTCTCTCTCTCTCTCTCTCGTGCTCTCTCTCTCTCGCTCTCTATCAGTGTCTCTCTCTCTCGCTCTCTATCAGTGTCTCTCTCTCTCTCTCTCTCTCTCTCTCGTGCTCTCTCTCTCTCGCTCTCTATCAGTGTCTCTCTCTATTTATCTGTTTGTTTCAGAATGACAGGCTGTGTTTTTTTTTTGTTTGTTTTGTTTTTTTACGCTTTTAAATCTGTTTATTATTAATCTTCGATTATGTGACGCATCCAACGCACACGTCCCTGTGAATGAGCTGTTACTATAGAAACGGTAACGTTACAGCCGGAACTACTTTCCGAGCCGCGCTTTTGTACAAAAATAATGCAGGCCTTCTGACCAATCGGGTTCGAGCATTCCACCTTGCTGTGAAATGAAATAATAACACTAAGATGGCCAAAAAATTAGCTAAGTTTTTTTTTTTTTTTTTTAAGTTTCGTTAACTATCGTTAAGTAACCGTGACGTATGAGGAGCGTCTCTAAACTTAGTGGTGTATATTATTTAATTTTTATTAGTTTATTATGATTATAACGTACAGCACGGATTGTAGATCCACATCCGAAGCTCCGCCTTCAGCTTTTATTGCAAAATTTCCGTTTAATCCTCGACTCTGAAGCTCAGACGCTGCTGAAGGTGTTGACGAACCTGATCAGGTGCTGGATTGGGGTTGGAGTAGATCTTCATGAAGTGTGTGTGATTGATGCAGTGCTGATTGAGGTGTGTGTGTGTGTGTGTGTGTGTGTGTGTGTGTGTGTGTGTGTGTGTGTGTGTGTGTGTGGAAGCTCGAGCACTTGGATATCTCCAAGGTCCCATTAGCGCTGGCAGAGATTTGTAGCGTGAGATTTCGCAGCCGTCC
>CM074984.1:674686-680816 GCA_037576825.1 Pangasius krempfi
ACACACACACACACACACACACACGCACACGCACACGCACAATCTCACGGTTTTACTTCCTTTTTGGCATGAAGAGATTAAAATATTTTGAAATGAATCTCCTCGTGTTTCCTTCCTGTCTGGTTTCAGTCAGGTTACAATACTCCGTGTGAAGAAGAAGAATTATCATCAATTCAGTTCAGTTTTATTTGTATAGCGCTGAAGGATGAACATTGCATCTCAAAGCAGCTTTACAGAACATAAGAAACAGAAAAACATGCAAACAAACACAAACATGTCCTAGATGTTAGACATAATGATCCCTAGTGAGCAAACTTGAGGCGATTGAGGAAACTGTGGTGAGGAAAAACTCCCTGAGATGATATGAGGGAAAAACCTTGAGAGGAACCCGACTCAAAAGGGAACCCATCCTCATCTGGGTGGCACTGGAGAGTGCGACAGAACGATGTCCTTTCTGCATTTATGTACAGTCATGTAGCGTTTTATGTGTATATTGATTTGGAGGTTGTTGTCTTCCTCAAAGTCCACATAGGGCTGCCAGCGTTGCTTTAAATACCCAAATCCTCACGAGGCAGAACCCAGCTGGAGCTGGTCCATCTCCGGATGCCTCAGGATCCTCGTAGGGTCGGCCTCCGTCTACTGGAGCTGGCACGATCTCTCTGTGCCTCGAGATGGACAGAAGAAGGGAAACAAGTCGAAAGGAATTAGCGTAGCTGCTGTTCATAATATTAGCAAGCACTAAATCATAATGTGCAGTTAATCAGCTGTACTGAAGTACAAGGTTATGGTGTGTATTAAGCAGAGCAGGAAGTTCGTGTCTCGTGACTTTATTAAAACAGGAAGCGTTAAAGTTTCGGGAAGCTGCTCCGTGAGGAACGTTGTGTTCTTTTTTTTTTGTTTGTTTTTTTACGCTGTGTGTTTTATCTCGTGATTAGATCTCGGATTAGATTTCAGTTTTTCCTCCCAGAAGTGATCCAGCTGTTTGTGTGTGTTCTCATTAACAACACGTCTGTCGGCTCGGCGGGACGCGTTTAAACGCCGAGACCTTAAACGACGATTATTTGCAGTCTGTGGAAGAGATGCGTGTCATTTTGTGTTTTTTTTTTTTTTTTTTTTTTAACTTTTAGTCTGACTTTACTTTTAATGCTGACTTTAAAGCCGTCCCTAAATCTGATTAAACTCGGGTGATTGTGTGAGCAGTTTATAGAGACAGGCACTTTATAACATTTACATGCACAACAATATTCTGCTATTAATCAGAGTTTGACGATATGCTGATTAGTATCGAGTCATGCTTGTAAACACCGCAATCCGATTCAGATCCAGACAATATTCTGATTTCTCAGATTCCCATTCCCGTCCCTGGAATATTCCTGTTTTAATCGGAAATTTATTGCATGTAAAATCCAGACAATCCACCGAAAGAAGATATAAACGCAGCTCAGGCCGCAAGGAATTGTGGGTGCTAACTGACGTAACAGACGCTTACTCGACCCTTTCCGGTCCGAGGCGGTGTGTTTGATGGAGGGAAGTGATAGAGTACTAATTAAATTAGTGTGAAAAAGTAGTAATAAAACTAATAACTGAGTATAATCGATAAGCAGCGTCCTGAATCTCCCGGGGAATAGCAGCGGGAACGGAAAAGCGCACGCACGTGTAGATCGGCAAACTTACAGGAACCACGTGTACGGGAATATTCCGCTTCCTGTACGCATATAAACATCATATTCAGAATATAAACGGGATGTGGTGTGTGTGTGTGTGTGTGTGTGTGGACACTTTAAAAAGGTTTAGAGCTGTTAAGGGTTTTTCTGTCCCTTCAAAAACACCACACTAAAAACTAACCCTAAACTGGATTTGGAATAAAAAGTGAAAATATTTTTGTAAAAATCTGATCTATAACGCTTCATTCTTCAGGGTTCTTGAAATGTCCCTGTGGGAAAGAGTTTAAAAATGTTCTTTCTAATAGAGAAACAATCTGTTGTAGGGTTCAACATCTCTAAAAGTTCCCCAGAGGGACAAACCAAGAAGCCTTAAGGGTTCAAAAAGTTTCAGAGTTTAACGTTATAAAGAAGTAAAAACAAGAAATCGTAGCATTAATGAACCTCATCACTGGACTTTTTGTGTGTAAAAGAAAAAGTATTTCTTGATTTCTTCCATTTTTATGACACTTGATGATCTTTCAGATCTCAGATTTAATATATAATTAAAGTACACTTTTTTTTTTTTTTAAGAATATAAAAAAAAGAGTATAAGAAGAAAAATACTTTTTCACAGCACTAAACACGTTCCAACAAAGCGTTCACTTTCTTCCCGTCGCACACGATTTCTGCACGAATGTTGAAACGTAAAAATAAAAACAAATAATTTGTATTCTGAGAACATTTTAGAAAATTTAGAACATTGTAGATTGATTTAGAAAATGTAGAAATTTAGATTAAAACCCTACAACAAACGGCTTCCCTTTCCGAGTAGAACCTTGTTTGTTTGTTTGTTTGTTTGTTTTTTTAAAGCTAAGAATGCTTAATTTTCGTAAATATTAACACAAAAAAAAAAAAAAAAAGTTATTCTGTACTCTTGCAGGTGACGTCGTCCCATTTACAAACAGGTTTTATTTCATTTCAGTTATTTTCAGAAGCTCTTGTAGAGTTGCAGTTCTTACTCTAAGTATGTTATTTTGTTTATTTATTTATTTATTTGTGTGTGTGTGTGTGTGTGTGTGTGTGTGTGTGTGTTGCAGGAGCTAGCAGACCTGCGTCACGTCCACACGAAGGTGAAGAAGCAGTACCAGGAGAAGACGGCGGAGCTAGCTCACGCTAACCGGCGAGTGGAGCAGCACGAAGCGGAGGTGAAGAAGTTGAGGCTGAGGGTGGAGGAGCTGAAGAAGGAGCTGGGTCAAGCCGAGGACGAGGTTAGCGTTTTAAAGGAAAACTCCGCCCGGAACGACGTCCGCGTTAACCTCCGTGATCTTCAGCAGCATCCGAGATTTATTTTATAATAAAATTAGACGTTTTTTCATTGACACGTTGATCTACTTTTACTTTGGTTAGCAGTTTCCTACATTACCCACAATGCCGTGCAGTACAGTGGGAAAGGGAGCGATGCGGCAGCGCTTTAGTCTTTTAGTCTATCCAGCTCTCACACCTCCTCATCTGTACGCCTGCTCATTAACATAATGTGTTTCAGGGTGGAGTTATGCAAATAAGCCACGCCCACTATTTCATGGTGACATCTCGGCACATGGCTATAATTATTATTTTTTTTAAAACACTATTCTGGGGAACATTTGATTTATCTACACTGTGTGTGTGTGTGTGTGTGTGTGTGTGTGTGTGTGTGTGTGTGTGTGTGTGTGTGTGTGTGTGTTTCAGCTGGATGATGCTCGTAACCAGAGCAGGAAGTTGCAGAGATCTCTGGATGAGCAAGTGGAGCAATCGGAGAACCTTCAAGTTCAGCTGGAACATCTACAGTCCAGGTCTCTCTCTCTCTCTCTCTCTCTCTCTCTCTCACACTCACACACACACACACACACACGTCCCTGTAGCATTCTGTTTTGATCAGTGACTCAGGTTTCTTCTTTTCTTCACAGCTGACAGGGTGTTTTTGTAGTGTGTAGTGTGCACTGTTTAGTCCTTTCACTGCTCTCACACACACACACACAGAAACACACACACACACACACACACACACACTCACTCACTCACTCCCTGCGTTCTGGCTCGCGCCTCCCTGCAGCCAATCCCGAGCTGCCTAACCGTGGGTTACCGTAGTAACAGGGAGACTTGAAGAAGCCTGACCCCCACCATCACGCAGATGATTCAAGACACACACACACACACACACACACCCTTCATTTACATAGGCTTGAACTCTGAGATTACATTACATACACGGTTTATTCACAGAATAGAAATATTTAAAGTGTTAGCATTTTAACTACTATCACTGTGTAAAAGAAATTAATAAAATAAAATATGCTGGCAACCCTACAGGACCTACAATAAATATATTTATTATTATTATTATTATTATTATTATTATTTAAAATAACGTCAGCGATGTATTCTGTTCTCGCCAGAGAGAGACAGACAGAAAGAGAGAGAGAGAAAGAGAGAAGCAGACAGACAGAAGAACAGAGTGAGACTGAGAGAGAGAGAGAGAGAAAAAGCCATGGAGAGAGACAGACAGAAAGAGAGACACAGAAACAGACAGACAGTTACACACACACACATACAGAGAGAGACAGATACAGTAACAGACAAACAGAGGGACGGACAGATAGAGAGAGAGAGATAGAAGCAGACAGACAGAAGAAGAGAGCGAGATAAAGACAGACAGATGGTTACAGAGATGAGGGAGGGAGAAGGATAGACAGACAAAAAGAAGGACAGTCAGACAGACAGAAGAAGAGAGTGAGGCAGAGAGAGAGAGAAGCAGACAGATAGAAGAAGAGAGTGAGACAGAGAGAAAGAGAGAGAAAGACAGACAGATGGTTACAGAGACCAGGGGTATAGAGAGAGAGAGGGAGAGAGAGAAGGACAGACAGACAAAAAGAAGGACAGACAAGAACAGCGTGAGACCGAAAGAAAGAGAGAGAGAGCCAGCCATGGAGAGAGAAGCAGACAGAGAGAGAGAGAGAGAGAGGGATACGGTGAAAACGAGTGTGAAAGAGAACATTGGGGGAGCTGGTAGGTCAGGGTTCGATGTAGTCATGGCAATGCAGTAGAGGGCGGAGCCAGTCTCGAGACAGATGGAGCATGTGTCCACAGTTGTCATGGAAACCCAGGGTGGCCTGGCAGAGGAGGATTCTGGTTGGGGTTGTCACGGTGACCGAAGAGAAGCAGGTTTTATAGGGTAATAAATGTAAAATCAAAATATCAATGTTTGGCCATATGGGAGCTGAAATAAAGAATCGACTCTTTTTTTGCTGAGATGAGTCAAATGATCTGACTCACTGCACAGGGACAGAATTCGGAAGAGTCGACTCAGTTGGTCTGATTCTTTAAAGGAAGAAAGAAACAGAATTCAAACGAGTCGACTTTTACTGGTGAACTGACTCAAATGATCTGACTCACTGAAAAGAGATTGGATCTGAAAGAGTCGACTCTTTCAGATCCCAAACCACCAAACTTGTGTAACTTGCGTCATAAAAAATGAGAATGGATCTAATAAAATATAATGCATTAAATCTTGGACATATAACATTAATTTTTTTTTCTCATGGCCAGCGAAAGACTTTTAAAAATGCTAAAATATGCAGGGAATCGGAGATATCGCTGCCTGAAGACATGCGTCACTGCGGGATTAACATCTCTCTTTCCCTCACACACACACACACACACACACACACACTTCCTCTCTTTGTGTTTTCCTAGTTTTTTGCCGTCTCTTGAGTAAGCAGAACCTCGCTAAGTGACCTCAATTGAAAAGCTTTTAGTGTTTTAGCGAGTAAGTGCGCTCAAAACTGCATAATGTGTAATTTAGCACCGTTTAAAGGCAGACGATTCCTGTCAGTGCTGCGGTGCTTTTTCCCCACAGAGCCTCAGATCTGTACAAAAGAAGCGTTATATAATTAATAATAAACAGTGTGTGTGTGTGTGTGTGTGTGTGTTAGTGATAAATACTGAGTGATGTGGTGTGACGAAGCGGAGTCACTGTTTCCACCCTGAAGTTGATTATATTCCTATAACAACACGTCCCCACGTGTTTTATTATCTTTAACGCTGTGGAACGTCGGTGAAACAGGTTAGTTCCTGTTGTCGCTTACGTTATAGCAGCTATAAACAGTCGTTCCCTCACCAGCCGCTCTTTATCCTCTCTCTACAAGTCAATAAGACAAGAACGCAGCTTGTTACGCATGTTACCGAGAAACCACAAAGAAGAAGCGTAAACTCCTCTGTCCTGAAGATGTCGGAAAACTTAGTTACAGCTTGACCTCTGACTGTTACAAAGCGCTGACACTGGAGACTCCTTCCATACATGTTACATAATGGTCTCCTTACAGAAAAATTTTAATGAGCTGTTACTATAGAAACGGTAACGGATCGTGAATCTCATACCGGATCGGTCGAGGCCCGGGTTAACAACGACCGCCATCGGCACCGTTGACCTACAGGGCGCCGGTGGAAAT
>CM074984.1:704267-709267 GCA_037576825.1 Pangasius krempfi
AATCACGTTCTCCATCATTCCGACATCGAACAGCTCCGAGTCGGTAAAACACTCCTCCGAAAAACCGCCAACTCACACAAACTCCGCCCACTTTTACATTCAAACTCCAAATAATTTTCTAGCTGCTACTGTAGAGCAAGACACGCCCCCGGGGGCGGGTCATATACACTCTAGAGAGCATTTAATTGGACGAACACAAGACGAGTACAGGATGAGTCATCAAAAAAATGTTACCTGGTTTCCTGGAAGTGACGAACTATAAAATTAAATCTCAAATAATTTTTTTTTAGATATGTATACTGTCGTATTTGTGTCTCTAACACAAAGGGACAGGAACAAAAAGCTCTGAAACACAATTTTTTTAAAATTTCAGAGTCACTTTAACTTTTTTTTATTCCATTTAATATAAAGAAGACACATATAGACCAAATATATAGAGAGTGATGGAAGCTTAACTGGGCGTTACGCATACGTGCTAAAAACCTCTGAATCTCTATCATATCAAATTCTCCACAGTCATATAATAAAACCCACGAATGCATAAACACCCGTCTCTCCGCGACATTATTCCTCCTTTGGCTCGATTTCAAGACAGCAGTGGAGAAAGAAACCCCTCTGTGTTGCAGTTTGATGAAATTACCGTGGTGTTGCCGCAGTACCATGAGCTGAATAGCGACTTTTGTTCCTTTGCTGAAGATTGAATAAAAAATTCTTATGTGGAAATTGCTTCCTTAGTGAGACGCTGCCTTTAAATGAGGTCGCAAACTGCAAGCTTAGAAAGTAGAAAGAGCTTAGAAAAGAAAACATGTTTGTTGTCTATATAAGTAAAGGAGTTTATAACGAAACATCGGTGTGTCCTGTAACAAGACAACAGTCCAAAATTAAGAGGAAAATAAGAAAAAAGGAAACCAAAAGCAGGATTTGATCCAAAAGCAGAGCAGAGTGAAAGAGGTTAAAGAGCGGTTTTAAAGGTAAACAAATTATTAAAGAATATTTAGATTACATTCAGAAAGAGGGACGATAACAATAAGTAAGAAAAGCTTCACAAGCGTGTGTGTGTGTGTGTGTGTGTGTGTGTGTGTTTATATCTTGTTGAGGAGTTTTGACTTTGTAGGGACATTTGGCTGGTCACCATGAAGAAAACTGCCTTTAAATAAATAAATAAATAAACAAACAAACTATTAGCTTTTATTTAAAAACTAAAAGAGCTGAAAGGTTTCATTTTGGTTTCTGAGGTTAAGGTTACGATTAGATTTAGGTGTAGCGTAGTGTGAATTAGCTGCATTGATAACTGTCAGTGGGAGGTCCTCACAAAGTGTGTGTGTGTGTGTGTGTGTGTGTGTGCTTATGTGTGTGTGTGTGTGTGTGTGTGTGTCATTGCTTGTCCTCATGTCTCTTGTCCCTCGCTGTCTCCCTGTCAGCATTATCACACACAGCACAGCTCCAGTCTCCCTCCAGAGAAATTCCTCCTCACTGCTTCACTCTCCTCCTTCTCCGTCTTCTCTCTTTCATCCTACAGCACCTCCATTTCCATCCATCCATCCATCCATCCATCTATCCATCTTCCACTATTTGATATAATATATCTATTGATAAATACTTTCTCCTGGTTCACTCCTGGCTAAGACGTGTTTCGTCTGAGAGACATCACATCGTCTCAAACTGCCGCCATCATCACAGCCGGAGATGCCGACTGTCTTATTCTGTATCCTTCTTTTTATTTATTTTTAAAAAATAAAACTCATCGCACAATTCTGACCTCCAGATAAATGCATTGATTAATCCACTTCCCACCTTTTCATCACGGCAGACCGCTGGGTAATGCTGATTATTTGATTAAATAAATACATTTAAAGAAACACATCAGTTTAGGATTATGTAAGTAATAAACACTGTGTGTGTTGCTCAATGACTGTTAATGTTAACAATGAAGTTGATTATTTTCCTATAACAAGTATTTTATTCCTCATATACCACAGCAGATTGCTAATGATTACAATTGTTTAATTTATTAAAGTACAATACATGATACATTTTATCTATTTATAGTTACATTTAATGTTAGTTCAAGTCAGTTCCTGTTGTCGCTTACGTTATAGCAGCTATAAACAGTCGTTCCCTCACCAGCCGCTCTTTATTCTCTCTCTTCAAGTTAATAGAAACCACGCAGAAGCGTAAACTCCTCTGTCCTGAAGATATCAGAAAATTAAAAGTTACAGCTTTACCTCTGACTGTTACGAAGCGCTGACACTGGAGACTCCTTCCATCAAAGTTAAATGTAAAACATATCGTTTATCAGTTACACACTTTTTCCATATTAATCCGTTTATTATTAGCAGAGCGTCTGCTGTACGAGTCCCCGTGGATGCGCTGTTACTATAGAAACGATAACCTATCAGAGCGAGCGCATTAATGTGTATAAACCTGTCACTACTGTCAGAGCTGCTGTTATAGAAAATTAATCAACACCTTCTGACCAATCAGAATCCAGAATTCAGCAGTGGAGCTGCAAACCGAGTGTCACCACTGTTGTTGTTGTTGTTGTTGTTGTTGTTGTTGTTGTTGTTGTGTGAACCTTCTTCCTTCTCGTAAGGCAGGTTTGAGGATTTAAAAATCACCTTCCTGTTGGCATTTTCCCAACAGAACGTCCAAGATTCATCTCATTCAGGAGATGACTGATGATGCGTCCCGGCTGTGACGGATGAGGAGGACATGGCCTCGCTTGCTCCAGTTGTACCGGACCAGAAAACTTCTAGCATCAGCATTAGCAAAGTCAGCTTAATGCTCTGATGATCCATCACTCCCAGTGGAGTTCATCGCCTCCTCACGGCTTCATACGCCACCGGAAATCTGCATCCACCGTTTTATCCAGCTCCGAGCTTTCCCTTTCTGCTTTAATGACACACTCGAGCCGGAATGGACTCCATAAATTTGTGCAAAACCTGATGATCCATTTTAGATCAAATCCATCAGACTGTCGTCTGATCTCACGCTTCAGTAGGAGAGATTAGACATGAGGAAAATCTGATCTTTCGTACAAAGCAGTTAACCTGCTCAAGACCACACGTGCTTACGTTTAAACAGGGAGCTAGAAACAGTGCAGAAACTTCAATACACTGAAAAAATGATTCAGTGGTTCATTAAATAAAAAAAATAAATCTGTGATTTTTACACAAAAAAACAAATAACTTACTTATACTTACTTAAAAGTTCTGTACTAAATTAATTCATGTAAATATGCGGCTAAAACCCAAAGTGTACATTTTACTTACTTCACTGAAATAAATTTACTATAATTTTGCAAGTGCTCACAAAACTAGGAAAAAAAAGAAGTAATGTTTATACATGAACCGACTGCATACTAATGAGGGGGCGTGGCTTTTGAGCCATATTTGCATATAACTTTAAACTCATTACATGTTAAGCGTAATGGATGGGTTGTGCTCAGTATTTCTTGCTTTGTGTAATCTCTTTAAGGGAATGTTTACAATGTTTTACTTACAAAACAAGGAAGTTTAACTATATTTTTTAGAAGAATAATCCTTGGTTCCATGTAACCCTTACTTACATATGCTTAGCTACATTTACAAAGATTGTGTGTGTGTGTGTGTGTGTGTGTGTGTGTGTGTGTGTGTGTGTGTGTGTAAATTGTTAACACTCTTCTTGAGTAAATTTCACTCCAGTATTTTTTTCCAGTGTAGTAAATACTCGAGATATTCAACATTTAATTTCTTCTAAACCTTCTGCTTATTTGAATTGATTGTAAAACTCTTATTTATGTATTTAAAGCTCCTTCTGGTTTTTGCTCCACGGTACGTTATTGACCTTCTTCACCTTTACTGTCCTACCAGAACGCTGGTAAGATCCCGTAATCCACTTCTTCTCTCTGTCCCACGTTAAGACAAAAGGTGAATTTTAAAAGTCTTTTCTTTCTTAGTCCTAAACCCTGGAACAGTCTCCTCTTTCCGCTCCGTCTCTGGCCATTTTTAAACCTTCTCTTAAAACATATTTTTAGTCTTTGTCTTAGGATGCTATTTAATGTGATGCTCTATGATGTTATGTTCAGCACTTTGGATCAGCTACTGTTGTACTTTAACATGCTTTATGAATAAAATTTGGCTTGACATGATTTTAATAGGCTGTTTACAGTGCTGGTGCAGTGTTACGTCATTATTATTATTATTATTATTATTATTATTATTATTATTATTAGAAGAAGAAGAAGAAGAAGAAGAAGAAGAAGAAGAAGAAAGGGCTTTATTGGAATTTGATTTGGTAAGTGAAGCTTTCAGTACATACACAAATATGACAGCAAGACATAATAATAAGAATTAAGAAAAAATAATTCTCTTCTTACAAATGTAGGTCTATAATCTAATAAGAATATAATGATAAGAATATCTGGGTATAACTGGGTAATGCGGTTGCCATGCATTCGTTTTGTGAGATGGATGAGGCACTACAGAGCAGGAGGAGGTTTTTCTCGGTGCGCTGTGTTGTCGGGACATTACGGTAAAGTCAGGAGCCGCTGTGTGAGCTTCAGTCCAGTTTCTGTTCCTGCATCTGAAGAGGAGCTTCATTCCTCTGCGCGCTGTGTGGATTACTGAACCTGCCTCAGACACCGCTGTCCACTTTCCACAGCTTTACTCCTCCCTGCTGTGTCTGATCGCTTTGCTTTCTGAGTCTCTGAAAAAGATCTTCTGGTTTTTATCTCCTCGGCGCATCTCCACACCTTCATCACCATCACCATCATCATCATCATCATCATCATCATCAAGGTAAGACATTTTACTAATCCTCCTACACACACACACACACACACACAGTTTAATAAGGAAGATCTGACAACAGGAGCTTGTCTGGTTTCACTCCAGTGTGTGTGTGTGTGTGTGTGTGTGTGCGCGCATATGCATGTTATAACCTCTTGATTCAGCGCTGATGCTTGTGCACGCATGAACACAACTGAGTATGAAGCTGAACATGATTTGGTGTTCTGTTCT
>CM074984.1:725989-739953 GCA_037576825.1 Pangasius krempfi
TGCGATTATAAATAAATCCCTTCTATTATTGTGTACTATAAGGACAAATAGTGCAATTGTGCAACCAGGAAATTCATCACAGTTTTCCCAAGAAGTCCGGTTGGTTAAAATCTATCCACCGTCCACTGATGGAGTCCTGAGTACGAAGCTGCTCGTAGCAACCGCAGCCCCAAAGCCACTACAGCACAGTACAGTACAGTACAGCTCCCCATATGAGATCCCCAAGCGGCACCATCCCCAGCAATCCCACCGATCTTCATATGGGGCCATCCGCAGCAGCAGCGAGCGAGCGATCTCCAACCAGAAGTAGAGCATCAGGATGGATCAGGCAGGTCTGGGGAGCAGAAGAGTTCAGGATCACTGATATCTCAGGATCACGTGTAGCTCGACAGAGAGCAGGAATAATAATAATCATTAACATATGCATGTGGCCCAGTCCTAGATTTTACAGATGTGAGTTTATTATAGGTATAAAAAAAAACATGAATTTATGATTTTTTTTTAGAAAATCTGAACATTCACAAGCCTGTGTAAAGAAAGTAATGACCTTAATTTATACTATTATAAGTCAGATATTTAAAATATTCATATTTTTTCCCTTTCATCCTGTATTCCTGTGCAGAAAGACCAGGTCAGGAGTTCATGTGCCGCTCGAAGCCTCGTTCTTCAATAAAAGCAGCGGGTGAAATGACGAGGATGTCTTGATCTCTGACTGGAAAAAGGAAAATGATTCACAGTTATGTCATCTACATTTCTAATAAATAAATAAATAAATAAATAGGTTCAGTAAACCTGGGAGAGACTTAAATTGTGTCTGTTTTTTGAAATATTAAGCTGACAGGTTAGTCTCTGCTTCCTGACACGCAAATGCTTGACTGTGCACAAGCTAGGAGATTTTTTTTAAATGCAAAGTTTATCACTTTGCACAGCATGCAATATTTAAATCTGTAATGCGTTACAAAACTGAGAAACCCTTATATTACAATTTTATCTATACTTTTTTTGGCTCATTTTAATTTCAGTGCTTTGCAACACGACCCCGCTACTTCTTAATCTCAGCTGTTGGGACTTGCTGCAGTTCCCATGGTAACGCTGTACTTTTTCAAATCTCCATGCCCTTGACATTGTAAAAAAAAAAAATTTTTTTTTAAAACGCTCTGCATTAGTTTGTAGACTTCAGAAACTATACGTATCTCGAGTGATTCTTGGAGGAACCTTAAGAGAAAGAGTTATATCCGTTTTTCTTTATTCGTGACGTGCTGTGTGTCTAAGTACGTAGGGGATGAGATTTTTCTCGTTGTCCCTCGGCTTCATAACGACGAGTCGATAATAATAATAATAATAATAATAAGAAGAAGAAGAAGAAGGAGGTGGTGTGGAAATAAAAGCGAGTTGAGGCAATCATTGGAAAGTACTCTGAGGTACTTCTTGTCCTGAAGATTCTACTGTTCCTTGAAATAATGAAATAAACGAAGGAAACAGTTTGCGGTGTAGATTTTTTTTCCTGTCTATGTCCCGGCGACGAGGCGGCACAGGCCTGTCATCAGTCTGGCAGTTAGCAGAGACAGCTCCTGTCTGCGCTCTGCTCTCAGCTCTCGGTCAATAGCAGTACTTAACAGTGAAAACAGATGTTCGAGGCTTGTTCCTGCTTGATTCTCCTCCTCAGGAGTGCAGCCTGCGTCTTAACAAGCTGTTATAGATGTTCACTTACAGGACTAGGATTATTATTATTATTATTTCAAGCTGATTAGCTTTGTGGTCACGGTGAACATGAACTGAACTAGTTTCTACATTCTACACAACTGGAAATTAAAGAAATCTGTTTTTCTGGAGTTTCTGAGAACCAAAAAAAAAAAAAAAGCACTGATTAGGAAAATCTAATGGTTTCCATCACGTAATGTGAATTGACTTAATGGTGTCCATCTGGATAGTGATATTAAACACCAAAAGAACCCAATAAATAGAAGCTTCTTTCTTCTTTCATGGGTAAATAAAATTCAATTAGTCATTACTAATCATACATTTCATTAAATTAGTACTACAGACCTTCAGAAACACATTCAGTCCCATTACAAATGAAGAGAAATCTCTAATGGATTTCAATTTCATACATTTTTAGATGTTTTTCGTTTAGATTTGTGTTAATCCCGCTAATCTTGCGTCTCTCCGATGTTGTTTTCGGCCTGTTTTATTTACATGAAAATAAACTCTCGTTATATACAGACTAGCGCCGTGTCTGAAATCTAGCACACGCTCGACGCTCGGCTAGTTCTCGAGATCAGAAAGGCACCCAGTCACGTCCAAGTCAAATGTTTTGCTGCGTTTAGATGAGTTCTTAATGTTTCTCAGTATGGTGGAAGTTATGGGAATTGTGTTAGCGGTAGATGCTAAGTGTAGAGCAGTCATCTTTCACTGTTTATATAAATGATCTAAAGCCTAAACTGCTAGTCTAAATCATTAGCTAGCTTATTCTCTGGATCACATGTTCCCGGTTGCTTAGCAACAGTGTTCCTTAAATAGTGAACAAAAACACAAACTAGATAAATGTCTTCATCTCAGCTGACACTTACACGTTGCAGAAGAATGTTAGCTAGTTAACACCCCCCCAAAATAAACTGTTTTAAAGCTAGAATTTGAAGTGTAATGGTGTAATGTGACAGCGCACCTTTTACAAAACGTCACACTATTCATTTTCATTAGCATACTTTGCCATAACGTTAGCGCTGACTACCTCAATAGCACTAGCATGATAGCTAACACAGCTAATATAGCTTAAATCACAAATTGGTATTTCAGTTCACGTTAGTTAGCTAAATAGGCAATGATAGCTAAGTTAGCTACTGTTTGATGTTAGATATCATGCTAATGTTAATTACTAATGCTGGACAATGCCTGAGATTAAATAACAATAACCACTATGTTAATATTAGCTAATATTAGCTAAGATGGCTAGTGAACTAGCATGAACCAAAATACTAACATGTAGCGAGGTTTTAACTAATTAAATTAGTTTAGAAATTAATATTTAGATGTTTCTAATGAGTAATAGCTGAATAACTGCTTTATTTATCGTCTCCTACAGTCACTTCATCAAGCCATTATTTCAGCTAGCCTTTTGAAACTAGAGGACGTTAGCATACATCAGTGTGACACGTTAGCGCATTTAAACCACATTTATAATAGTTTTATTTTCTTTTAGTGTCTACGAAACTCATGATTGATACTTTTGGACTGAGCTAAAGTGTCTTATGGTGTAGATGACGCTTCTTTGCATGTCTGTTAATCGCTTCTAACGTGAACTAATGAGCCATGAGTTATTATCAATGCTAATCGACTCCGCTAAGTACTTTTTATTAGCACTTGGTCACAGTCAGCCTCCATCTTGGCTTGACTTTCTCAGCACTTTGGATTTGGTCGCTGTGCTTCACTTCATCATGTCGTGTGTGTGTTTTGTGAGCGATAACAGGAGTATACACCTGCACTTTACTAATCCTGAGTGTGTGTGTGTGTGTTTGTTTTATCATCTTCCTCTCTTCAGCAAGCAACTTTTTAAAACCAACAGTGCTGAGAACAATTAACCCGGCTCCGTCCCGGCTAATGAGCTGCTTTTTAAACTTTAATGCGTGCGTTCCGCTGCCGTCAGCACAATCCCACTGCTCTCGAGCTCTTCTAGTGGAAGCGCAGGACGACGTTCAGGAAAATGGCGATGATCTCATTATTCAGCATCAGCGACCTTCTTCGAAGACGCTTTATTACGATCGAAGTTTAGCGGATCGTTTAAAGAGCAACTCCAGTGAAATGATGCGATATAACAACAACAACAACAACAACAAGATGTAAAACAAGATGTACACAATCTGAATCTATATAAAAGTCACGTTCAGGTGACAGGGTATCTGTTTGTGAGTTACCATTGTAACACCATGAACTAGGGGGCGTGGCTTTTTGATTGACAGTTACGCTTGTTTATACGTCACAACGTTTAAACTTGAACAGCTAATAAAAAAAAAATCATCTCATCTCTGTCTTTAGAGCAGAAAAGAAACAGAAGAACAGCATTATGCTCAATTTACAAGCGTAAAAACATCACATTATTGAAAATTAAATATTACGATGTTTATCAAACTCTATAAATAAAAGTATTTATAGATAACTTGATGTTAAAACGTAGCTATGCTTTTTAAACAGAAACAGCTTCACTGTTAATGTAAACGTGACGTTTTACGTTTATCGGATTATTGCAGTGCAGGTGAAGGCGATTTTTTGGATTTATGGCCGGAATCTGAAACCATTTCGCAATTATCAGATTATTTAGTTTATGTAAACACCATCAGGACTCTGTTTTACTGGAAATAGCACAAGAGCGTGGCGTAAGATGGCACTGTGTTTATTTCTGAGCGACGAAAATATAAAAAAAAAGTGTGTTTGGATGAATTAATACATTATTAGGAGGCGTGGCTAGACGTGTTGTTGCGATATCCAATCAGATCATCTCCTCTCCTTCCCTTTATGACGTTTGCGGTGCACTGGAGTGGCGTTTTTGCGAAAAATTACATCTTAGCGAGTGAAAATATCTTGAATAATAGTCAGATTTATCTAGAAAATTCCTAGTTTAAAATTACAATAAACTAATGATATGATTATTAAGCCTTTTTTTAGACATTCTTGTTCTCAACATATTCTTGTTCTGTTCATTTTTTTTCTCATTTAAAGATTTTATTTCTAGAAAAAAAGCAAAACTATGTGCCAATACACTGCAAAAATGTCATCCTAGCAAGTGAGAAGGTCTTGAATATAGACAAATATATCTAGTATTTCCTGTTATTAGGTTACATTAAACCATAAAGATTATTAAACGTTTAAATGTTCTTATTCTTTCAGCAGATCATTTTGCTTCTTTCAAGAAATAAATGCTAAAAGTTATTTATAAGACTGTTACACGCTTGAAATGAGTAAAAATGTCTAGAAATAGGTTTAATAATCATGAATGTGGTTTATTGTAAACGCATAATGGGAAATACTAAATAAAACTGACTCTATTCGTGGTATTTCCGTTTGCTGAGATGTGAGGCTTTGCAGCGTAGAATGAGAAAAATTAAAGCTTGCAATGTGTAAAAATATCATTAAAAAATGATAATAATCTCATAACAAGAAATATTAGAAAATTCGGCCTCATTTAAAATATTTTCAATTGCCCAGAAATAATTCTTTGCAGCGATACGACTGGATTTTCATACCGATTTTTAAAAGGAGAAGAAACTCGTTTCCTGAGTGGAACTCAATGCCTTTGGTCACAAGGATTGTTTCTAAAATTTTGGCACCCTAAACTACATCCTACATTCCCACTAGTCTGAAGTGCAAATGTAGCTGAAACTTCACCTGGTATCCGAATAGCACGAGTACTGCTGACTGTTACGTAGATAAATGATTGTTTTTTTAACACACTTATGTTATTTTTAATGGATTTCCGTGGGATTCCGTGGGATTGACACACACACACACACACACACACACATATAGAGTTTCTCAGCTTGATAAATTAGAAGCTTTTGTGTGACCTAATGACACCTGATAGAAGTTTTTGGTGTGACGAGGCCTTTGGTAGCCACAACCGAGCGAAGTGTGTTGTAATTTTTAGAAAATTACACAACACCAGTGTAAACCAACAAATTACACTCGCAGCCGGAGCGAAGACTGAAACTGAGACTTGAGTATTATTACTGATTCATATCTGATCGGCAGCGTGTCCCCTATCAGAGGGCGTCTGGCTGGTTCTGTGATTGTCCCGCCCCTAGTGACATCACGGCGTCCAGCATTCGGTGGTTTGATGAAAGTTTGATCAACTTTATTATATAGTTATATAAAAAACCTTACAGAGCATTGCCTCAAATATATTATGATTCATAAGTTTGAGATTCTCAGGCTGCTCTGTCTCAAGATTCAAGATTCAAGATTCAAAGAACTTTATTAATCCCAGGGGGAAATTGCTTTGCCATGTTACAATTGCTCTCAAGAAGAAAGAAAGAAAAGGGAAGAAACATCATCTCAGTGTTTTTTCCATTATTGTGACCACGAAATACTTTTCTGTTGATTAATGAGGAAATTTTTTACTGTCTGTATATTGAAGATTTGCCAAGATCAGGTCTCATGGCTTGAGTAAGAAAAGACCCACTGCGTTTCATTTAACCCTGTCACGTTAATGGGGCAAGCTGAATTCCTGTAAGCTATAAAAGACAAGGCTAGTAGTCAGATGAGTGCCGTCACATGGTGCGCTCTGAAACACAGCATCTGGCGAGTCGATAAATAATCTATGGTAATGTTGCGTGCCTGCACAGCTCGGGCCACCTCCATTCTCCACCGATCGAGCATCAATAATACATGTCCTGCTTTTTTTCCCCTCTGCTATTCTTTTTTTCAGAGATCATGCTGGAGCGATGAGAGACTCGGAAGCTCGGCTGAACTGACGGCTTCGTCTCACACGTCTGAGAGAGCGAGAAGCGAGTGAAGAGCCAAGCAAGAAGAAGAAGAAGAAGAAGAAGAAGGCGAAGAAGCGAGAGACTGGAAGGAGGCGATTGGTCGGAACAGAAGAGGCTGGATGCCAGCATCCATCGGCTCCAGCAGCTCCCAGGTGCCTCAGACATGGCCTCCAACTTCAACGACATCGTCAAGCAGGGCTACGTCCGGATGCGGAGCAGGAAGCTGGGGGTGAGTGGACGGGAAATGCATTGATGAATTGATTGATTGATTTTTATTTATTTATTTATTTATTTATTTTTTAAGTTTTAGGACAGTTTCTTTATGAGCACCTGGAAGTGAAGTTGGTCTTGTCGCTCTGGCTCTGGTTGTAAACTTAAGAGCGTGGACAGAAGATCTTGTGCAAATGTATGACGCTTCAGTGATGTTCTCTTCTCT
Source organism: Pangasius krempfi (assembly GCA_037576825.1). NCBI lineage: Eukaryota > Metazoa > Chordata > Actinopteri > Siluriformes > Pangasiidae > Pangasius > Pangasius krempfi. The sequence continues at coordinate 732,902 of CM074984.1, forward strand.
ATGTGACGCTTTGCTACGTTGAAGTAATTAAGCAATGTTGATTAATTAAGCAATATCGCATGAGAAAGAGTGTATCGGCACATATTGCTTTCGTACAGCAGTTTTATAAATAAGAAATTAAGTGATATTTCACACACAGTATGGCCAAATAATTTGTTTAGTTTTGCCCCGCAAATGAAAATAGATCTTGAAGAACCGACACTCACTGATAGCCCATCGGCTAGCTGGCTAGCTAGCTCACAATAATCTGTACATTCCCGTTAAAGGTGCATCTGCTGAAATTGGCTTCACTTCGTCCTTTTCATCTTCATATGACAAGCTTTTATATTTTAAGTCAGAAGTTATATTCATGAAAAGGACAGACGAGGTTACGCTTCCTTGCGGTTTCTCGGTAACAAGCTGCGTTTTTTTGTCTTATTAACTTGGAGAGAATAAAGAGCAGCTGGTGAGGGAATGACTGTTTATAGCTGCTATAACGTAAGCGACAACAGGAACTGACTTGTTTCCACAGCATTAAATACAACTATAAATGGATTAAAGTATGTGGAGTAAACACACATTCTTTAGTAAATAAAAAAGTGTAATATGGTAAGTTGCTGTGGTGTAAGAGGAATAAAACACTTGGGGACGTGCTGTTATAGGAAAATAACTCTCTCACACACACACACACACAGTGTTTATTACTTATGTAAAATATGATCACAGTTCATTTCCTGTACTTTCATTTTTCGAGTAACGCATTTTATCTTGAGCGTGATTAAGTGCCGCTTCAGCTCTGTAATGAGAAACAGACTCATCTTTAAACTGAAAGCATAAAATTTCCACAAAAACATATTCATCTTAATAATGGATGACGTCTTGGCAGCTGTTTTGTTTGCAGACGGTGAGAATGTGGAAGTGAAAAGGTCACGCTGAGCGTTAATTTCTTCCTTTGAAGCAACGTTTAATCAGAAGATTTATGACTCACCTACAGGTTAATACTTTTTCCTTTGGAATGAAATTGCAGCCATTTGGACACACGGCACTGACACGGAATCCAAATTGTTCTTTATGGCGGGTCACAGTGTCGTCTCGAGTCTTCCAGCGTTTTCTATAAACAGAGCTGCTTTTTCTCACCGCAGATCGCTTTGTGACGAGGAGCAGGAGGTTAAATGGCTATAGAGTCTGCGATTAACCTCCATTTTAGCTCCGAGACCTCATTACAGAGTTACATTGCACCGCTGAGAGAAATGCTCGCTGCTGTTGTGGATGCGGCGCCACGCAAAGTATCGGCACCCCTCTTCACCATCCATCCACAGGAGCATCACCTGAGCAGATAGGATGTGGATCCTGGCTCATTTTCGGTGCAAAAATGATATGGATATGGTCGTGTGTGTGTGTGTGTGTGTGTGTGTGTGTGTGTGTGTGTGTAGTGATGACAGATGAACCATAGTAACCTTGGTTACATATAATAGCAACCTTGACGAAACAAAGGGAATCTGATGAAGCGAGCCGTTTCCAGAAATCTCTACAGCCCTGCTGTCAGAGCAACACACTCATCCTCTGTGTGTGTGTGTGTGTGTGTGTGTGTGTGTGTGTGTGTGTGTGTGTGTGTTTGTGTGACATGATTTCCATGCATAAGGCTGAGCACTGATGTGTTTAGTCAGCGGGATTGTGGGTACAGGACAGTGTGACACATGACACCCCTGTGGGAGCAGCAAAGTGCAGATTACCTGAGAGCGTGTGTTAGTGCACACACACACACACACAGATGCACACACACACACAGACACACACACTCACGCGCACACACACACAAACACACACACACACACACACACACACACTCACGCACACGCACACACACACAGACACACACACTTACGCGCGCACACACACACACACACACACGCACACTCACTTTTTTCCCTCCCTCCTGTTTGTCTTTTATTCTCTCCTTCTCTTTGTCACCCTTTGTGTGTGTGTGTGTGTGTGTGCGCGCGCGTGTGTGTGTGTGTGTGTGCGTGTGTGTGTGTGCGCGCGTGTGTGTGTGTGTGTGTGTGCGTGTGTGTGTAAACAGGATGCTGTTGTCTCTCGTTCATTGTTTAACGAATGCCTCCTCTTACTGTAAGTGGATTTTCTTTCGGCTGTATAATATTATCATCCTGCTCGTAATCCGAGTGTAATATCACACATCTCCTGCGTATGCGGCGTTAATGCTATTTACATCCCGCTCGCTGCATTTCCTCTGGCGCAGCACCAGCGCATGGAGTGTGGAGGTGTTCGCATGGATCTCAGACACAAAGCCGTGTGAAACTCGGAGAAGCCGAATCCGTACACGACCGCTGACTCGTCTCGTTCATTCATTCATTCATTCATTCATTCATTTCCTCGTCCTCAGTAAACGCTTTATCCTGATGGCGCTGGCAGGGTGCCAGGTCACAGCTCCAGGGTCTTGGCTTCAGTTCAATCCTGAGCTCGGGTTCCTGGCTCCTCTCTCCGGAATTTTTGCGCATGTTCTTCCCATGTCCATGTGGGTTTCCTCCGGGTTCTCCGGTTTCCTCCCACCTCTGAAACACACAGCAGTATTTGGATTGGCTGAGATAAATTACCCGCAGGTGTGAGTGAGTGTGTGAGTCTGTGTTTGTGTGTGCATGATGGCCTGTGATGGTGGGCCGGTGTATTCCCACCTCGCACCCGGTATTCCCGGGATATTCTCCTGATGGGGATAAAGCGCTTCCTGAAAGAGAGGGAGTGAGTATTATATTAGCTGTAGTGAAAGTTAAAGTTAAAGTTAAATGTGATGCTAAAATGTAAAATTCATCAACATCTCGACAGTGAAACTATTAGCACTGAGAAATGCGTTATATCACTATTACACACACACACACACACACACACACACACATTCGCTCTCTCTCTGTCTTTCTATCTGTCTGTCTGTCTATCGTCTGACTGAATGCCTTGGTTACTCTCCCTCTCTCAGTCTCCCATCTGTCAATATATCTGACTGTTTATCTGTCTGTCTGACTGTCCCCCTGTCTGTCTATCTATCTATCTGTCTGGTCCCCGTCTGTCTGTCTGTCTGTCTGTCTGTCTGTCTGGTCCCCGTCTGTCTGTCTGTCTGTCTGTCTGCATGTCGCTCTGTCTCTCTTCCTACATCAATTTCTGTCGATGTCTGTCTATCTGACCGTCTGTCTCTCTCTCTCTCTCTCTCTCTCTCTCTCACTCCCACTGATCCCCATCTGTCTCTTTGTCTGTCTGTATGTTGCGCTCTCTGTCTCTCTCTCTCTCTCTCTCTCTCTCTCTCTCTGTCTCTCTCCCTCCCACTGTTCCCCTGTCTGTCTGTCTGGCTCTCTGTCTCTTCGTACCTCAATCACCCTGTCTGACTGTCTGTCTTCCCTATTCCACCTCTCTGTGTCTCTGTCTGTCTGTCTGTCTGTCTGTCTCTCACTCCCTCCCACTTTCCCCCATCTGTCTGTCTGTCTGTCTGTATGCCTATGTATCTATCTATCTATCTATCTATCTATCTATCTATCTATCTATCTGTCTGTCTGTCTGTCTTTGTCTCTCTCCCCCAGCCCCTCTGTCTGTCTGTCTGTATATCTATCTACCTATCTATCTATCCATCACCCAGCCCCTCTGTCTGTCTGTCTGTCTGTATATCTATCTATCTATCTATCTATCTATCTATCTATCTATCTATCTATCTATTTTTGTCTCTCTCCCCCCAGCCCCTCTATCTATCTATCTATCCATCTATCTATCTATCTATCTATCTATCTATCTATCTATCTATCTATCTATCACCCAGCCCCTCTGTCTGTCTGTTTGTCTGTATATCTATCTATCTATCTATCTATCTATCTATCTATCTATCTATCTATCTATCTATCTATCTATCTGTCCCCAGCCCCTCAGTCTGTCTGTCTTTCTGTCTCACTTACAAAAAGCTGTACAAACACAAAGCTCCACTCTAATCAGAATTCTGTGGCTGTACTGAGAGCTGTTGTGTCTTTCCACTCGTCTGCGCTGCTCTGAGGCCGTAATTACTCCACAGCCGCTCTTCTCTCGCTGCGCCGCTGCTTTTTTGGAAGTGACACACAATTTGACGTTCTATTCTAATCCCAGCTGAACATTAGTGGTGAGCGTGTTTAGGTTTTTTTTGGTTCAGTTTTAATCGGTACCTATAATATCGCAGGATGGTGATGTCTGGGATCATTGTGGAGAAGGAATTTTATACTACAGATGAAATTAATTTCAGCATGTGCATCTGAGACGTTTTAAATTTAATCCTGATGGATGTTAATTGATTCCTGGGGCTTTGTGGGAAAACAGGTTTAAGCTTAATCCTGTTTCCTAAAACAATTCATGATGACAAAGCATGCAGCACGTTGATTTAAAAAAAACTGAGCAGCCGCGAGTCTGCCGTGTTCATCAGTAGGAGTCTCAGGAGCGCAGGTTTATATTAATGTGTCGTTCTGATACGTTATCGTTTCTATAGTAACGGCTCATTCACAGGGACGTGTACAGCGAGCACTCCACTGATAATAACTGATAATTAACCTGTGTGTTAAACACGTGTGTAATCCATAACTGATATGCTGAAGTTTTCTGTAAGGAGATGTTTATGTAACACTGATGGAAGGAGTCTCCAGTGTCAGCGCTTTGTAACAGTCAGAGGTGAAGCTGTAACTGTAAGTTTTCTGACATCTTCAGGACAGAGGAGTTTACGCTTCTTTGCGGTTTCTCGGTTTTCTGTTTTCTTTAAAGAGACGCTGGTGAGGAAACGACTGTTTATCGCTGCTATGACATAAGCCACAACACAAACGAACTCGTTTCACTGAACATTAAATGTAACTATATACAGAAAAAAAGTATAACGTTGTTTATTCAAAGAAAATTGTAATCACTGGTAAGTTGCTGTGGTGTAAGAGGAATAAAACACTTAGGGGCGGGAACAGTGACTCCACAGCGCTTCATCACATCACAGCCCTGTCACTCAGTATTTATTTTACTCTAACACACACAATGTTTATTTCTTACACAGATATTATCTTAGCACAATACTGTATTTTTAATTGTAAAAAATAAAAATCCAAAACAGATTTCCCAAAATAAGGAGTAGAGGTGAGGTTTTAAATGCTAACACTGTGGTGTAAGCTGAATATCACAGCATACGGTATATTTGTTTATTGACAGCTGTGCACTAAAGGATGAATCATTTATTACACAGCTCGTTAAAGACTCGTATATAAAACTGATTTATTGCGACTTTGACCCACTTTATGTCTCGTACAGAAGAGGAGGAGACTCACAGTCCCACGCTCTAACAGGTAAAAGGACCTCGTCACTGTGATAAATGCCTCCATTAATCGTCCCGGCAGGAAACAGCGTTCAGTATGAGCAGGAAAGAGTGTTACATACACTTCCTCTCTCCATCTTTATCCTCATCAGCAGCAGCATCATCATCATCTCTGAGATTAGAACATGACCTCCTCATGTAATGAGCACAGTTTTACTCAGCTGTTTTCTATAACTAAAGAATTCAGCAACTAAAGAGTCAGATAAAGAATCATATGACTGAAGAATCAAATAACTGAAGAATCAAATAACCAAAGAATTAAATAACTGATTAATTGAATCAATAAAGAATCGAATAAATGAAGTAATCAATAACTAAAGAATGATATAACTGATGACTCGAATAACTGATGATTCCATTGACTGAAGAACTGTATGACTGAACTATTAAATAACTGATTAATTGAATTACTGACGAATTGAAGTATCAAATAAATGAAGACTCAAATAACTGAAGAGTTGAATACTTGATTAATTGAATCACTAAAGAATCGAATAAATGAAGTATTGAATAACTTAATAATTTTATAACTGATGAATCGAATAACTGAAGAATCGAATAACTGAAAGATTGTATAATTGATGAATCAAATTACAGAATAATCAATTCATTAAGGATTGTATAACTGAAGAATCAAATAAATTGAAAGTGGAACAACTGATGATTTGAATGACAGAAGAATTGAACGTCGCTAGAGTTAAAACCACTGCAGCAACGTTGTACAAACGTTCATAAACGTTAGGAAACAGCTTGAACTGTTGGTTTTTCAAACAGATGTATGTGAAATATTATTGAAACTTTTAACACGAGCACCGTCTCTGCATGAGGTAATAAAAATAAACAGCAGCTCCGACACACAGAAATGTCAGTGTGTGAAGTTTGTGCACAAACGCAGGGAAATGTCAGCGCTAGCAACCAGGAGATCTTCAGCTTCGTCTCTAACGTCTCGCTCTAAATGTTACATTCACACACACACACACACACACACACACACACACACACACACAGAGCGAGATGGAGAGCGAGGAAAAGAGTGTGTGTGTTCGTGTTTGATAACAGAGGAAATAAAACTGTTTCAGGAAACAGACTCAGAGTTTTGTAGAAACGTGTGCTAATTATCTCACGGCTAATCAGAGCATCACATCCACTTTAGTCTCAGCGGTAACCATGGCGACCGGAGCTGCTGCACTACTGGGTGTTATTTTAAAGAAGGACACTGAGATACTCGCTGTATCTATTTAACATGGAGCTAATTCATGTTAGGCGTGTTAGCCCCGCCCCCTCGCATTAACCTCAGCGCTTCAGTGGTTTTACTCGTTTACAGACTGATCACCTGATCACTCACGCCCTTAATTATTCCTTATTCCAGTCGCATTCATGCCTGTAATGACAGACAGATACTGTTTATCACAGATATAGAGTGATAGATAGATGAGTGGATGGATAGATAAATGATTTATGGCCTGAGATACAGATGATTAGATAGAAGGATGGATATACTGGAAGACAAATAAAGAGAAGAGTGAAAAGTTATATGGATGGAGAGATGAACATATGATATAGATAGATAGATAGATAGATAGATAGATAGATAGATAGATAGATAGACACACAGAAAGATAGGTAGATTTATAGATAGATAGATAGATAGATAGATAGATAGATAGACAGACAGACAGACAGACAGATAGATAGATAGATAGATAGA
>CM074984.1:740053-753643 GCA_037576825.1 Pangasius krempfi
CCCCCCCCCCCCCCCCCCCCCCCCCCCCCCCCCCCCCCCCCCCCCCCCCCCCCCCCCCCCCCCACCCCCCCCCCCACACACACACACACACACACACACACACACACACACACACACACTCACTTGAGGATTAGTTGAACCTCCAGGGACAAAATTATGCAAACATGAAATCCATCTCCTGCTCATTCTGTAAACAACATTTCCTGAACTTTCCACTTCGGCGTTGTTATAAAACTCGACTCAAGGGATTTACGCCACACCGGGATTTTTAATGTTTCAGTCCCGATCTGTCACGATTCAGGACTGATGCTGATTTTTTTATTTTTTAAATAAAACGTTTTTAATGTTTTATTAAGTCAAAGCTAACAATCAGTAACAAGAAAGATGATTTTAGCTCGTTTAAGTAGAGGGAGAATCATTTCAGATGTTATTCCAGGAGCTTGTTTTTGCCTCGAGGCACCAAACAGAACACGGCTTTAACCATAAACGTTTTTAATCTGCACTGCGCCGTGTGTGTGTGTGTGTGTGTGTGTGTGTGTGTGTGGGTGTGTGTGTGTGTGTGTGTGTATTATGTCTTTGTCTGATTGAGACAGATGTCATATCACTCCAGAATTATGATATGATGTCTAAACTCTGTATCAGTTCGCCTGTTTGCACATTTGCCTTCTCAGCAGTAATGAAAAGTTCATAAACTTATTTTTAGTCCTGCGGAAGAATTTTATTAGAGGAAATGACACACAGGAGACAATATTGTTCTAGGCTGATGTGTGTGTGTGTGTGTGTGTGTGTGTGTGTCCTCAGTACGAGGTTACCGTGGTAACTGTAGGTTGGATGTTGAAGGACATCAGAGGCAGGTTTTTTTTCGGCTGCTCCTGAGAGGCTCCGATTATTTGGATCTCGTGGCCATTTTTATAGCTACAAACTCCGAGTAGCTCTGCGTTAAAAACCTCAGTTGGTCTCTAAACTGCAGCGAAGCAGCATTTTCTCATGCAGGGTGCTGATGTTTTTCTGCATAGTCAGGTGTGTGTGCAGATTGTGTGTGCGCCCTATAAACGTGTGTGTGTGTGTGTGTGTGTGTGTGTGTGTGTGTGTGTCTGTAACTCGATCACTGTGAACTTAAACTGTATTTCAGCTTCCCCCAAACTGAAAGTTACTGTATATTATTTCTGTTTAACACTGAACTTATTGCTGTCTCTGACTTTAATTCAATCTGTCCTCAATAGATTTTTCCATGTTTCTGTCTCGATAAATGACTCTTTGATTTGTTAGTAGCTCTTTATTTTATAGGTATTCAGTCAGTGCACTGATTTTCTGAGCATTAATATCCATGCATCTTTACATCTAACCTCATCGAGTTGTTAGGCTTCGTACAGTGTGATACTGCTGAAATTATAAATACCTCTTGTGTTAGTGAGGTGTGAAGCAGATCTGTGCTGAAAATAAAACTTCAAGTCTTCATCATTAGATCTGAAGGAAAGTGTTAACTAGTGAGAAAATGATGTTCTTTCTTCATCATACATCAGTGGCTCATGGACACTGCAGTCTGTAATGCACACTGATAAACATAAAGCGGACGTGTTCACGTGTGTGTGTGTGTGTGTGTGTGTGTGTGCGTGTGTGTTTCAGATCTATCGGCGCTGCTGGCTCGTGTTTAAGAAGTCTTCCAGCAAAGGGCCGCGCCGGTTGGAAAAGTATCCCGATGAGAAATCCGCCTACATCCGAACCTGTCCGAAGGTAAACCACGATCACAAAACCTTCCTGATGTCCGACGCCAGAAAGTGAACAGAAATCTCGATCTGTGATTAAAAACGTGGATTGGATTTGAGGGCAGGATGCAGGGGCGTGGTCAGGAAAATGGCAAAAATGATCTAAAAAAAGCATCTGTTTCTGCTTTCACAGACAACATCTGCAATAACCAGTGAAAAATGTGTAAAGTTGATCAATTTTTTACCCAGAGTAAATAGGAACTTCAATTCAAAAAAGAAGTGTATACATTTAAAAACTGTTTTAGATAAGACCTGAGCCAAGAAAGAGACGTTCCTCTCCAACTCCAACAACATTTTCTGGTCTGTAGACAAGAATGTTATGATCTGCGGTATCACTGAGATCGAGCAAAAGAGATCAAGCAAGGAGACACAACCTTGATCAATAGTGGGACATTTGTGTTGCAGAAATCCGGATGTAGTAGCTTTAGATCCCTAATAAACAAACCAGAGGAGAGAGTAGTGAGAAAAAAACTCCCTGAGACGACATGAAGAAGAAACCTTGAGAGAAACAAGACTCAGAAGGGAACGGAAAGAGTGAAGACAAACAGTCCGGAGTGTGTTTACAGGATGTTCAGTGTGAGCAGACTTTGTGTCCCGAACAGTCTTTATGATTACAGCAGCAGCTTTTAGATACAAAAATATAGCATCCAGCTGAGATTAAACACTGAAAACACACTTGCATGTGCTAAATGTCGACAGGTGACAGAGATCAGTAACGTTAAAAATGTGACGAGACTGCCGCGTGACACCAAGCGCCAGGCCGTGGCCATCGTCTTCACCGACGACACGTCCCGCACGTTCACCTGCGAGTCAGGTAAAACATCTGGGAGTATGGGTATTAAGACCACACACACACACACACACTTCACTTGGGCTCTTTTTTTTTAGTTGAATTATCCATCTCAGTTCTGTATAATGTGATGCTCCTAAGCTGCTGTGAGTCGCTCTGACAATCCTGTAACAGTAACTCACAGTCAGAGCCACCGGACTCAAATTAGAGAGTTTCTCACACACACACACACACACACACACACACACACACACACACACACACACACACCATACGGGAGCCTAGATCCATCCTACGTCTTCACAACTAACTGAGAAATTAATCCAGCTTCACGCAGAGCCGATGGTAGCTGGGTTAGCAAAAAAAAAAAAAAAACAGAAAACAAAATGCCCAGAGAAAGCAGGTGATAGTTTTGTTGTATTTTAACTAGCTAGATAGATTACTGACTAAATGACTGTAACATAACATACTAAATAGTGTCTCAGTGTTCTGCTTTACTGCAGTACTTCACTTATTCTGAAATACTAAACGTTCTTCCACGAGGAGCTCGCAATAGCACTTTTCTACCAGAGATGGCGACATTTCCAAGTTCCGTTTTTTTATGATTAACGCGTGTATCCTGTCCTACAGAGCTGGAGGCTGAGGAGTGGTTTAAGACGCTGACCATCGAGTGTTTGGGTACGCGGCTGAACGACATCAGTTTAGGAGAACCGGACCTTCTGGCAGCTGGAGTTCAGTGCGAGCACACGGGTCAGTCCAGGTTTATTTTCAGTTGTGATGGAAATACACTGCCCGTCGAAAGTATTTGAACCCTGAAGTGTTGGTGCTCAGATGAGACAGACTTCAGAGAAATTGGATTTGTATCCAGTTTTCCAACAGTAAAAAGTAGTTCCGGCTACTTTCCACTTTCCTGAAGGTTTTCTGGTATCCACACGCCATCAGAACCATGCAACTCACAAATTCTTCCCTCTCATAAAAAGAAGCGTTTTGACACTTTTACAGCTTCATTAACATACAGACAAACACCTTTAACTGACGAGTTCATGAAAGCGTGAAGACAAAAATACAGAAAGGTCAACATCTGACCCTACACTTCCATTATAAAGAGTTTGGAGTGTGTGTGTTCTTTATGCTTGTCCGTGGAGCTCACACACACGCTGCAGATACAGAGAAGCACCTTGGCTGAAATTTGACACATGTTCTCATTTCGGTGTTTTCAGAACGCTTTAACGTGTTCCTGCTGCCGTGTCCCAACCTGGACATCTACGGAGAGTGCATGATGCAGATCACCCATGAGAACATCTACTTATGGGACATCCATAATCCTCGCACAAAGCTGGTCACGTGGCCGCTCTGCTCGCTGCGCCGCTACGGCCGGGACGCCACCCGCTTCACCTTCGAGGCCGGCAGGTACGAACCACGAGAGAGCGAGACGGAGATATAAAGAGGAACCTTCTGAGGTGCTGGGTTCTTTCAGACGTACAGCAAAACGTTTTAAACGATTTTATCTCACAGCGCTGTTGAATTCTGGATTCTGATTGGTCAGAAGGTGTTGATTAATTTTCTATAACAGCAGCTCTGACAGTAGCGCAGCAGCAAATCACAGGTTTCTATACATTAATGCTCTTGTTTCTATAGTAACGGCTTACTCACAGGGGCTCGTACAGCAGACGCTCTGTTTAATATTTTAACAGATGTTTATTTAACATTTATGGAAGGAGTCTCCAGTGTCAGCGCTTTGTAACAGTCAAAGGTAAAGCTGTAACTTTAAGTTTTCCGACGTCTTCAGGAGTTTATGGTTTGCAGTTTCTCGGTAAAATGCGGAACAAGAGACTGGTGAGGGAGCGACTGTTTATCGCTGCTATAATGTGAGAAGTGAGAACAGGAACTATTTTGTTTCACAGACATTAAATGTAATTAAAATGAATTAAACATTGCATGTCATTTTTCCTAAAAAGTAAAAATTGTAACCTTTGGCAAATTGCTGTGGTTTGACGAAAAATTTATAAAAACGGTAACTCAAGAGTTGTTGATTATTTTCCTGTAACAGCATTCCAACTGAAAAACATCAGAACTCTGCTCTGTGACTCTCTGGAGATTTTTAAAGGGAAATGTAAACACACCTTCTTTCACTTCCACTATAAAAAAAAGAGAGATACAAAGAAAAAAAGAGAGAGAAATATTTAACAGCTTTCTTCCTGCCACCCGTCCAGTTCATATCATCATACAGCTTCTTATTAGCGACATATTTATGTCCATTTTCTTTCAGGAAAATCCTGTATTACGTCTCGTCCACTGTATCAGAGCGTAAGTGCATGAACCAGACCGGCAGATTTGTACGAGTTGACCGAGCTCTACTGAACTGAGGACCTCATAAAGAGATTGAATGAATAGATTAAAAGGAAATTCAGTGGAGAGTGTGGCTTTCTTATCTCCTCCTGCCACTTTGATCAAATAATAAAGGAAGATTTGTAACGCCTGCAGGATGCCCCTGAAAGGACAAAGATAAGGAAGAGTAAAAGTCAGGATGATGTGCAGTGGAGTGCTGCCCCCTGGTGTTCTTCAGGCTCATTACCTTCTGTAGGAGACGTAATATTGTGGCAGAATGATGGAATGAGGATGAATGAGGAACAGCGTTAAACGCCAGATAACTTCCTTCTCTCACGCGCATGTTTGAAAATTTAGCATGCAGAACAAGTATGACAATGCTAATCTAAGATCTAAGAACACTCTTTGATGTTGTTGTGTGTGTGTGTGTGTGTTAGAATGTGTGACAGTGGTGAAGGTCTGTACACTTTCCAGACGCGAGAAGGTGAGCAGATCTACCAAAGGGTTCACTCTTCCACGCTGGCCATCGCCGAGCAGCACAAGAAGGTCCTCATGGAGATGGAGAAGAACAGCAGGGTGAGCATCAATATCTGTTAAATCTGCTCTAAAAAAAAAAACATTCCATACAAACTGACATATTCTCGTGCTCTGATGTGTTAGCTGTTATCCAAAGGTTCAGACCCAGACTCGTACCCCTGCACGCCCACAGCCATCCTGCCTCGCAGTGCCTTCTGGCACCACATCACAGGATCACAGGGGGCCATGGACTCCAGCAACAGTAAGAAGAAAGACCTCTACTGAAATATAGAAGGCTATACGTTTGGGCTGGGTGATATAATCTAAATATGATATCAAACATTTCTTGACCTTGTGTACGTATTTATAGAAATGAATCTAAGCTGACTGCTAGAAGACTTTCTCACTTTTTATTTCAAATTACAAGAGTATTAATCTTTTCTATAAAGGTTTCCTCAACTAACATTAACAAACCATGAACTTCAACATTAATTTACCGTAAGTCCATAAACAAAGTAGCAAAGTATCTGCGATGTTAAAGTAACGAAGTATCAGTGACATGAACATAGTAATAAAATATCAGCCAAGTACTGAAGTATCAGTGATGTCAACAAAGTAACAATATCAGCAAAGTAACGAAGTATCAGTGATGTCAACAAAGTAACAATATCAGCAAAGTAACGAAGTATCAGTGATGTCAACAAAGTAACAATATCAGCAAAGTAACGAAGTATCAGTGATGTTAACAAAGTAACAAAATATCAGCAAAGTAACGAAGTATCAGTGATGTTAACAAAGTACCAATATCAGCAAAGTAACGAAGTATCAGTGATGTTAACAAAGTAACAAAATATCAGCAAAGTAACGAAGTATCAGTGATGTCAACAAAGTAACAAAATATCAGCAAAGTAACGAAGTATCAGTGATGTCAACAAATATACAAAGTAACAATATCAGCAAAGCTTAGCAAAGTAACAAACTGATGTTAAAGTAACAGCTAAAGTAACAGTGATGTTAACAAAGGAACAAATTAGTAAAGTATCAGTAAGGTAACAAAGTATCAGCAATGTTACCACAGTAACAATATCAACAAAGTAATGAAGTAACAAACAGTGATGTTAAAGTAACAGCTGAAGTAACAAAATATCAGTGGCATTAACATAGTACCAAAATAGCGACGAAGTAACAATAGCAACAAATTATCAGCAAAGCTTAGCAAAGTAACAAACAGCATCGCTAAAGTAACAATTAAGTAACAAAGTATCAGTGATATTAACATAGCAACAAAATATCAGCAAAGCTCAGCAAAGTAACAAACAGTGATGTTAAAGTAACAGCTAAAGTAACGACATTGACAAAGTAACAATATCAATAAAGTAACAACGTATCAGCAATACTTAAATTAACAACGTTAAAGTGACAATTAAAGTAACTGGAGATAAAAAAAAAAAAAGTGAAATCACGTAATTATTAATGCAGGTGTATTTAGTTACATTTATGCAAATATCGGTTATGATTGTTGCAGCTAGCACTTAACATTATTTCTCATAAATAAGCATCAGTTAAAGTAAATCAACTGAACTCATCTCTCTGTTTGTAGATGTGAATTTTATTAATAAAGTTTATTTATATAGAGAGACTTTTATGCATTAATGATGTAAAACAGACGATTTTCTTCCATCTTCTACAGGTTGCAAATTTCTTCCAGCATGTCATTTGTACTGCTGTAAAAATACCCCTCCAAACACACACACACACACACACACACACACACACACACACACACACACGATTACTATAACTAGTTTATTCCATTACCCACGAATCCTAAATCCCGTGCTGTCTGTGTGTGTAGGTGAGATGTTCACGGCGTCTCAGTCAGGAGCCGAATCGGACCTGTTCTCCACAGAGCACCACAAACATCCAGCACACTTCTCCACTTAACCCGGCCAGTGAGGAGCTTCACGGACTCACCTTCAGGTTTCAGGCCTGAACCTTCCTCCACACCTCCTCTGCCCTCTTCACGTTTGCTTTCCCCGCACCGGGGGCAGATCTGCGATGCCCCGATGCCCGAGTCAGTCCCGGTGTCTGGAGACGTGTCCTGAGAGGGAACGCACTGTGAAACGTGAACTACGTAACTTTTGGATTGGATCTTTTTTTTTTTTTTTTTTTCTTTTTCAACAGAACAATAGCGGCGCACGTTTATAGCATTTTGACGACCCTTAGAAAAGGGGGCGGGGCTTTAGGGTTAGAACGCCACCGTATCTCTCTCTCTATCACATGCACAATGATCGGTATCTCTGTCTCTGTCCGTGTGTCGTTGGTGCATGTCCTCTTTAACTGTGGAACGGTTGTGAGATTAGTAGCAGGGCTGCGTTTAGAGTAGATCGTTTCGTTTACTGCCGAGGATGAATAGAAGAACATGCAGAACTAGAGTAGGCTTCCATTTGAACTGTAAAACGGTGTGTGAGATTTGCCTGAGATATAATCTGAGGAGGTGGCAGACGTTCACGAGAAAACCAAGCGTGCTTGGGACACTTGAGGAACTCTGGAACACACCACCTGTCCTTCACTGGTGTTTTGTTTTTCTTTTCATCATTACGAGATGAATTCATACCTTCGTACCTTCCAATCTTCTCTAGAATGCGTTGCATCGTGTTTTTCCTGTGACTGCTCGGGAATGCAGTAACGAAGCTGATGACTTTTTGAAGAAGATCCGTGGAAATGATCTTCTGAGGGTCACAGCTGTGAGATCCGTCCTAATCCAGTCACTGATCCAGAACTTGTGGGATGATGAGGATTACGGTTAAGATTGGATTTATTTATTTACGTTAATCTATTAAGCACAACGTGAACGGTTTTGGGATGCACTTAAAGGAAAACTCCACCCTGAACCAATATTCATGAACATTTATTGAGATGTTGGTCTACTTTCACTTTAGTTAACGCTTTCCTACATTACCCACAATACCGCTCGACTACCTGCTGAGAGTGGTGCAGTGAGATTTAACCTTAAAGACAGTGATGCAGCGGCGCTTTAGTCCTTTGGTCTGTCTAGCTCTCTCACCTCCTCGTCACCTCGTACATCACTAATTAGACGAGCCGAGTCTTTGTGTCGTATACCTGCATTGCATTCTGGGACTTTGAGTCTCCGCTGCTTCTGCGATGGATTTCTCATTAATATGATGTTAAACGTCGCTGGAGAATGAAAGAGTCGAGTCAGAAAAGAATGTTTTTAGGAGCGAACAGTGAACCCGGATCGTTATCACTTATATTTGAGATCATTGAGATATTTTTTTCCTATTAAATTCCATTGTAACTGCACAAGCAATAACAATAACAATAACAATAATGGTAACAATAATGATAATGATAACGATAACGACGCCCTCTGTGACATCAGAGCGACACACAACCGCTAACTTTTCACAGGAATAAGAACAATAACAACAATACAGCACCAATCCACACATTAGCACCAGAATCAATAAACACACCACAAATATTTCATTCTAAACATATGTCATGTGTTTCAGGGTGGAGTTTAACTTTAAGTGTCGACTATTTCACTACGCTCACGTTTAATATTTCACAAAGTGAAAAAAGCTCCAGTTTTGGAAGCGTCAGTTTTAGTGACTTGAAACATATATTTGATTATTTCAATCCTGAATGGTTCATAGAGGTTTTCTTCACTCAGAAGTCCACGACTGATGCTAATTTCTACTCCTACACACCTCCCTGTATTCGCCATCGTCCATTTCACCGCTAACGTTCGGAATAAACTCTCACATTTACAGATATTTCCTTCCGAGTGGGATTCGGATTCTCTGGTGTTTAGGAGTTTCGGCAGCATGGAGACTTGTGCTGTTCATGTTCCTGAAATGTGTGGAACAGCCTTATGTCTAAATGTTTAAGTGCTTATTCAATGCTGGAGTCCATAAACATGCATGCAAACACACACACACACTCACACACACACACATTCACACACATGCAAACACACACACACACACACACACACACATACACACATACATGCACATAATGTATATTATTTATGTAAAACAAAAAAGGGCTAAATTCAGATGTTTGTCTTTTTCAGAGCTGTGTCTGTATGTGTGTGTGTGTGTGTGTGTGTGTATGTGTGTGTGTGTGTGTGTGTGTGTGTGTATGTGTGTGTGTGTGTGTGTGTGTGTGTGTTAGCTGTCTTTGTCACTTCACAAGGCACATGTACATAAAACTATTTATTTCAGATCGAGTGATTCCTGTATGTCAGTCAGCAAAATGAGGCAGACGCTGTTTCGTGTGTTCGATTGTTTGTACGTCTGATTAGATGACAATAAAAGCCAGAAGATGGACTGCGTTATAAATTTCTCAGGCGTCCTGCGCAGTTTTTGTCGAGGATATTTTCCATGAAGGAAAAAAAACACTTATGAGAAATTTATCAATGTGTAAAAAAATAAAAAAAGAGTGTGTTGTCGAGTGGAGTGTTCATGCCTTTGCTCTCGGTTGGATTTCTTATAAACGATTTAACCTTTTAACTTTGCAGTCGAGGAAAATTCTCCTTGCTGTAAATATTTTCATTTGTCACACTGTCTGTCTTAGTGTTATCACTCACACACACACACACACACACACACACACACACACACAGGAGCTTTATAATTAGGAGCTTTATCATTAAAATGAACATGCTCGGGTTTTCCGGTTCGATCCTGAGCTGGAGTTACTGTCTGTGTGGGGTTTCGTGTGTCCTTCCTGTCTCTGTGAAGGTTTCTTCCAGGTTTTCTGGTTTCCTCCCTCCTCATAAAAACACACTTGTAAGTGTATGGGTGACTCTAAACTGCTCCTAAGTGTGAATGCGTGTGTGTGTGTGTGTGTGTGTGTGTGTGTGTGTGTGTTATCCTGTTTTAGACTGGCGTCTCATCCACGACGTGTTCCAGCCTCACACTCGGCGTTCCCGGGATATACCCCAGATCCAACCTCCATCCTGACCAGGATAAAGTGTTCACTGAAGATGCATAACTGCACGATTTTAAGAATTTCTGACAGATTAGACTAAAAAGACTTTTAGTCTTTTGTGAATAAAGCTCCTGGTCTCTTCTGAGCCACGTGCGTCACGTGACCTGCATCTAGTTACCTGTGTGTTTTTTCAGAACGCGTCCCAGCTACCTTTGGTGCAGAAAAAAGTAAATATGTGGTGAAATATGAGTGCGTTTAATATTCGTTCTAAATAACGTACTTACATCGAGATTGTTAAACGCCGTCCAGAGTAAAATGAGAAATATTTAAAATACAGCCTGCTTTCATACACACCAGTCAAAACGTTTATGTACAAAATAAGGTATTTTAGTATATTTCATATGCGTGGAATATTTTTTACGTTGTTAGTCTGTCCCTGCACATTTTTTAATAAAATTACAGAGAGGAAATCGCTTCTACAGGTTTTACCTAAAATGAAAAATGACAGAAACAAACAATCCGGTGTTAGAAATGCAGATATGGTTCCAATTTAAATAAATAAATACAATAAATAAATAAATAAATAAATAAATAATCTCAGAAACGGGGTGGTTTGTGATTTGGTGAACATGTGTTTGAGTTCGATTTCACACAAAAAATAATATCTATACATTTTTTTCAACATTGTATAATTTTATTAAAAACTATACTCAGAAGTTTACATCATATTCTTCTTATTTTTTATTTTAAAAAATCTTTATATATTGAATTTGACAGATTGTACACTGGCCTAATAACACGTGATATTTATTTTCTTTTAAAGTCTTTTATGTTCAAATGAACTAAGATACATTATAAATGTTTTATGACATGTTTTATTGTTCTAACTGTTAGAAGGTTTAAAAGTTTAATATGCAAATTAGGAAAGATAGTAATATTTATTTAATAGTTTTAGTAGTTTTAATAGTTTTATACTGTTGAACACTGAAACCTCCGTTTTCTACAGTACGATGAAAGCGTAAAGCTCAGCCTCAATGCTGAAACTCAAAACTATTTCAGAAATATTTTGTAAACACCAGTAATCATGTGCTAAAATTGTCGTGAACATTGAGTTACTAAAAATCTCCGCAGCACTTGAATGCGGCATCATTCACTCAGGCACAGGCTCAGTGCGCATGCGCATCTGATGGGGGGCGCGGGGAGGGGTTTAGTGTTAGTGGTATCCATGGTAACAGGATACTCGTCTACTGTTAGCAACAGCGGCTAGCAAAAATAAAAACTGCACCTGTTTCATTTTTGGTCAGATTTTTTTTATTTATTTTTAATTTCATCCAAAATAAAATGCAAACAAAGCTGAGTTCAGAAGTGAGCCCTGTAGATGGAGAGCAGGCTGAAAAAAACGCGGGAAATGTGTCAGAAGGTAAAGTAGCATAAAGCAGCTAACTAAATTTACCTCAGGATATAAACTTAGCTTGCTAACTAACGGCTAATTAACGGATAATTTGTTTTAAAAACCAACCGTCAACAATTGTTTCGTTTGTGAATAATTACCAGCTAATAGTTTGTGGTATTGTGTGTGTGTGTGTGTGTGTGTGTGTGTGTGTGTGTAGAAGCTCAGAGGACACCTGAGAATGTTCCAGAAAACATCTCCAAAGATCTCAATGTGACTAAAACACCATCAGGTCCCAGGTGAAGTCCGCACCGAATCCTATTTCTGTAATAAATATAAATATAATTAAAAATATAAATATAAGTCTGACAGGAAAGTTTGTCTCAGATCAGGATCTGTTTCAGTGACCCAGTTTTTCCTTAAAGAAACTCCTTAAAATGAACGTGATAAAAAATTATAAGAACAATTATGTGACGGAAATCCGTTAATAATTAAAATGTATATAATATAACTTTAATAATTTGCAGCAGCGTTAAACAGCCTCCACTAGGGGGCGCGACGTCACGGTGAGCTGAAGTCACGTGACATCATCTCTCCCAATTAACCAGGAAAGTAGAAATAAATAAAATAAGAATAACTAAATAAACAAAATATATAGACAGAATTTATTTTAATGTGTAGTGCAGAGGTCACATGACTTCCTGTGTTTACACTTTATTCTTGTAAATATTTATGTTTAAGTTTAATAAATATTTTATGTGGACTATCGTCGATATGACGATATATGAATTATATATAAAATATCACATTTAATGGACGTTTAACAACAGAAGTGTGTCTATACGAGCTGAAATCATGGCTGTAATGGAGAGATAAACTTTATAATAAAGATAATTATTTGTTGTTTAGAATTACGAAGGCGTTTTTGCGGGACCACTGCAGGCGAAACAAGCTGTACCTGACCCCCAGGTTAAACGACACGCTCTACCTTCACTACAAAGGTGAGACCTTCGCCGCAGGGCGGTTTGTTTCTCGGCGCTGCAGCTCTGTAGAGCACAGAAAGCATCACTTGTTCTCCGTGGCAGGTTTCAGGGTAATCGAGGGGCTGGAGGAGTACACGGGCCTGCGCTGCCTCTGGCTCGAGTGCAACGGCATCAGCAAGGTCCAGAACCTGCAGAACCAGACAGAACTGCGCTGCCTCTTCATCCACCAGAACCTCATCCACACCCTCGAGAACCTGGAACCGCTCGCCAAACTCAGCACCCTCAACGTGTCCCACAACTACATCAGGGTCATCCAGAACATCTGTGAGGGCACACACACACATCTATACACACACACACACACACACACACACACACACACACCTATACACACACACACACATCTATACACACACACACACTTGTATACACACACACACACACACACACACACACACACACCCCTATATATATATATACACACACACACACACACACACACACACACACACACCTGTATACACACATACATGTATATACACTTCACTTCACATATAAAAACACACACACATGCTCTCTCTCCCTCTCTCTCTCTCTCTCTGTCTCTCTCACTCTCTCTCTCTCTCTCACTCTCTCTCTCCCTCTCTCTCTCTCCCTCTCTCTCCCTCTCTCTCTCACTCTCTCTCTCACTCTCTCCCTCTCTCTCCCTCTCACTCTCCCTCTCTCCCTCACTCTCTCTCTCTCTGTCTCTCTCTCTCACTCTCTCTCTCTCTCTCTCTCTCACTCTCTCTCTCACTCTCTCTGTCTCTCTCTCTATGTCTCTCTCTCACTCTCTCTCTATCTGTCTTTTTCTCT
>CM074984.1:811417-823227 GCA_037576825.1 Pangasius krempfi
GTGTGTGCGTGTGTGTGTGTGCGTGTGTGTGTGTGCGTGTGTGTGTGTGCGTGTGTGTGTGTGCGTGTGTGTGTGTGTGTGTGTGTGTGCAGGTACATGGCTGATATTCCTGGATTAATGAGCTACTGTTTTAAAAAGAAGAAAGTTTCAGGTGTGTGTTTTATATTATTATGGATTGATATTTATAAAGGTGTGATATATATATATATATATATATACAGGGCATTTTCTTTAAAGTTTTTTAATTGTGTGTGTGTGTGTGTGTGTGTGTGTGTGTGTGTGTGTGTGTGTGTGTGTGTGTGTGTAGGTGCGTTACAGAGCTACCTGTCTCAGGTGATGAGCCTGCACTACACCGAGAAGCCGAATTACTCGGAGCTGAAACGCGAGCTGAGCGAGGCTCTACAGGAGCTGGGGGGAACTTTGGGAGAAGCGCTGATTTGCAGGTGAACTGATTTATACACAACGATCTCTAACCACTGATCAAAACAACACAACACCACACCATCACCACACAACACCACACCATCACAACACAAAACAACACAACCCCACACCATCACAACACAACACCATCACAACACCACACAACACCACACCACACCACACCATCACAACACAACACCATCACAACACCACACCATCACAACACCACACCACACCATCATAACACAACACCACACCATCACAACACAACACCACACCACACCATCACAACACCACACCATCACAACACCACACCATCACAACACCACACCACACCACACCACACCACAACACCACACAACACCACACCACACCATCACAACAACTTCACAACACAACACCATCACAACACAACACCATCACAACACAACACCATCACAACACAACACAACACCACACCATCTCAACACAACACAACACAACACCACACCATCTCAACACAACACAACACAACACCACACCATCACAACACAACACCACACCATCACAACACAACACAACACCACACCATCACAACACAACACCACACCATCACAACACAACACAACACAACACCACACCATCACAACACAACACAACACCACACCATCACAACACAACACACCACATCACCACATGCTCTGTAATAATGAATACAGGTTATTTTTTCCAGGTAAACTAAACCAGTGAAGAGAGATGACACTCGCACCAGATTGCCTTGGATTTTACAGTAAACAGTTTGCTTTTAAAGGAAACAGGATTATTATTATTATTATTATTATTATTATTATTATTATTATGAGGTTTTAAGGGTGTGTTGTGATGTTCTACACCGCAGTGCCATGACTGTTTATCCATTTTAAAATGGTTTAAACCACCACCATTTCACTTAGTTTCTGTGTTTTGCTTTAGCACTGTTATCACTGTTGTTAGTAATTCTGTTTTTAATAGTAGTTATGAATAATTGTTTGTTAACTGTGTGGATTTGACAATAAACCATTTTATTAAAGTTCTGCTATTCTTGTTTTTTTCCCTGATTTTATTCATTCATTTATTTATTCATTCATTTATTTATTTATAAAAATGTATAAATTATAAGGGTCAGTTACAGCTGTGTGATTACTGACTTCCTTTCTCCCCTCTTTCTGTCTTTCTTTCTTTTTTCTACATTCTCTTTATTTTTAGTTCTTTCTTTCTTTCTTTTTCTTTCTACATTGTTTCTTTCATTCTTTCTTTCTTTCTGCATTATGTTTATTTTTCTTTATTTATTTTTCTTTCTCTTTCTTTCTTTCCACATTCTCTTTATTTTTAGTTCTTTCTTTCTTTCTTTTCCTTTCTACATTGTTTCTTTCATTCTTTCTTTCTTTCTACATTATGTTTATTTTTAGTTCTCTCTCTCTCTCTCTCTCTCTCTCTCTCTCTCTCTCTCTCTCTCTCAGCTCCACCTATTACATGGCCCAATTGACAGGTGAATAATTACTATCAAGTCAATCCATTGCACTGAATAAAGTATTGGCACCCATTTGTCCATCAATGGAAAGTGTGCACCACTGAGCAGATATTATTATTATTGTTGTTGTTGTTATTTGGATTTGTTGGTTCTTAGGGTGGTTTAAACACTGAAACACCGGAAATGTTCCTCAGGAGGGCAGCAGAGACTCGCGGATGCAACCCGGAACTTAAAACTCTTAGCCGTGTTTCCACACGGAGCGAAAACAAGAGCGCAGCGTTCAACTGAACCGCCAATACAGCTGTCTGGTTTTGAGCGAAGCCTGACGTTATATGAGCGAGAAATGAGAACAGAGCTAAACTAAACCGTTGTTGAACATGTAATGGAGATCACACGTTAAATACACGTTCAGAAAGGAGTTTTTAAACCTGTTTAACCTGTAATGCGGCGCTACAGGACTGAAGCGGAACCGGAACCGTGGATCGAGCAGCTGATTGAAAACTACGGCAAAGAGCAACGAGACACCAGCGTCAGAGCTCATGTGGTCGGGGTGAGAGTGTGCTCCTGCCATGCAGTTCACCTGTGATCAATCCTCACTCAGGTGGCATGGAGCTGCATCACAGCTTCACTGTTTTAATCTCATAAGCTGCTCTGGATCAGGAGCAGGACATAAAAATATAAAAATAAATAAAAATAAATCAGGGATGCAGGAGATTTTACATAACAAACCGCAAATCCTCCAAGAGAGAATACAAATATTTTGCCTTTTTTTGGGGGGGATCTCTCTTAATGTCTCCAAATATATTTAAAAAATCCTCAGGGAGGAGCTTTGAAAATTTTAGATTTCTGTACGTAAAATTTCAACAAAAGCAATAAATTATTCACATCAGCGTAAGATGTATTTTTATTGTCCTTGATTAATAAACCAAACGTAACAATTTCCCGTGAGATTATCAGCCTGACTGGTATTTTTTGTCGTATCCATCTTTCAGAAAGAACGTACCAAACTGCATTGAAGAAAAAAATAAAAAAAAGTGTTGTATCAGGATCTACATCATTCCCCTCGTCTATTGGGCGGTGATTGCATTTCAGTGCATCACCACTGCAACACAGTGATGAAAGTGAAATGCAGTGCACTGTTGAATCGCATTTATTTCTAGAAGAATTGTTTTTAAAAAAAAAAAAGAAGAAGAAGGAGAAGCAGAAGTAACCCCAGGACTGAAGCAGTGAAAGCTTTGCTTTTCAGTGTGAAACGTTTTCTCTGTGTTGCTAATGAAAAGCAATACCGTCTGTGTTTTGCACTTCACCTTTGATTGCTTTTCTGTCTTTCACGTAATCTTCATATATTTATATATCCATAAATCTAACTAAATATCGTGATTACAAAATCTCGTTATGTTTAACGTTACGTGATCGTATACCATATAGTTTCATACTACATTTATTTTGCGTGCTTTTAAATACAAATATAACTTTACAAAACATTACGAATAGTAGAGGTAAAGGAACAGGGATGGTACAAATGTAATCTTTAAACACATTAAAATATGCAAATGATGTGATAATATGATATACGTTTTTGTAGCTCTTTCTTTCTTTCTTTATTGAATTTATCTAAAGATACTCATCAGTGAGGCAAAATCTATTAAATCAAATTTGCATATCATTTAAATATATGCATGTTTATTGGTTACACTGAACCGTCTGACTGTTGGAACGTTTTGAGGGGCGTGGCCAAGTGGAAAGTTCCTGAGCGATTATGGGGGCGGGGCTAAAGCAGAGGGTTGTATTCGGAGAAAAATACAGAATGTGAGATGTAGTTAGTAGTAAGTAGGAACTGAATTTGTGTTTAAAACACACACACAGATTTATGCGTAAAAATTTGTTAAAACTTTACCCCTGTGCCACCCCTGGAGCCACGCCCTAAATAATATCTGTCTTAAATGAAGAGTGTGTGTGGACTTTGTCTGTGTTTAATGATGTGTGTGTGTGTGTGTGTGTGTGTGTAGGTGAGTGACTTGACCGAGTCTCAGCGCACGGATGAGAGCGATGCCTGCATGCTCTTCCTGTCCGATGGGACCGTGTTCATCCCCGCGGTGCTCAGCGCCGCCGCCTGGGAGCACATGCAGGAGTGAGTACAACACACACACAACTTATTAACTACGTGTTATGACACCAGCGACTAAACACCTGAGCCCTCGCTTAATTTTACACCATCATCATCACCATCATCATCCTCATTATCATCATCCTCATCCTCATCCTCATGATCACCTTCAGCAGCAGCCTATTGTTTTAAATCAGCCTGAACCTGTCGATCCAAAACACACACAAAAACACATGTTTAAGACCCAAAGATAACACAAACTCTACACGATGAGACGCTACAGCAGGTTTCTCTTCTACTTAAGCACCAAGAAATATAGAAATATAACTTAGTAAGGAGATTTTTCAGCTTCTCAGGGGTTTTAAAGACAGATACACATGTTGAGATTTTCATTTATGAGTTCTGATGAGAGTTAAATAGATTAATAGATTACAGAGCAGGAAAATTATACTGCACCAAATATTGAAGATTTCAGAACGAATAATAATTAGTTCACTTATTATAATGTATGTGTGCTTTACTGTATTTATGTTAGTAAAAATTTATCTTATTTTAGGAATTACTGTTGTGTGGAATGTTAATAGATTTGTTCTCGAGCTGCAGTTTGTTCATGTGTAACTCATAACTCAGTGGTGGGCTCTGCTTATTTATTTATTTATTTATTTATTAATAAATAAATATCAAAATATGTACGGATTTCATACATAGATACACATTATAATACTTTATTACTATTAAAAATAATATTCATATCACTTTTAAAGTTGTATAAATTTATAATTTATTACTTTTTAATTATTTTTTTTAGGATTTTGCGTCAATAAGACGCATCTGTTCTTATTCTTATTTTTATTTTATGTATTTATTTGTTTGAAAATAATTATCAGATGTCTTCGATTGTCATACAGCGGTTTGCGTCAATAATAGTGATATTAAAAGCCATGTTAATATTTTAAATATATGTTAATATATTTTTAAAAGTAGTATTAACATTATTATTATAAATACTCTTATTATTTTAAAAACATTTCCTTTCCAGAGTTCAAGAAAAGTAAGTCATCGAGTTAAATTAAAACCTGATTAATCGATTAATTAATTTTTTAATGCTATATAAATATATACGGGGGTTTGCGTCAGTAATAAACGTTTGAAGTGTGTGTGTGTGTGTGTGTGTGTGTGTGTGTGTGTGTGTGTGTGTGTGTGTGTGTTTCAGGTTAGAGGAGAGAGACACGTTCTCAGGTCTGGACAACACGACGGTGTCGGTGCGAAAATTCCAGCTGAACTTCCACATGGACCCGGAGCTGGTACGGTAGAGAAACAAAATATTTTCTGTTATACACAGCTGTGTGCAAAAGTTTACACACCCTCAGGATAAATAAATGAATAGCTATAAGATACTTAGCGTTTGGTTTAGGATATTATCCTTTATTATCACAAGTAACAGAAAACTGGTTAAATATTGTGTTAACTAAATATTGATAAAAAAAAACAAACAATAAAAATATCAGTTTAAAAGTTTCCTTTAACGTGATATTAATATTCTCTCGTAATTTTTTGCTTTTGTGTTCAAAGTCGTGTTCTTTTCTTTTTTTCCCTCCTTTTCAGACGTCCTGTCAGTTTTATCTCACTGTTAATCAGATCGTCACTGTGGGTCGAGTCAGTCGGCATCACCGCCCCCCGAGCTGGCAAGACATTTCCCCGATGCACAATAATTATAGTTTAAATACTCAGTTTCATTTAAGAAGACAAAATATTTTTAACTGTTTCTTTCGCTTTCAGTACGATGCTGCCATCAGTCAGGCAACAAATCCTGAAGACGTGGCGGTATGTGTGTGTGTGTGTCTGTGTCTGTGTGTGTATGTATATATATATATATATATATGTGTGTGTGTGTGTGTGAGTGTTTAGTAAACGTGTGTGTAAATGTGTTCATGGTCAAACTGAACTAAAAATTCCAGACAAATAAACAAATTCCGTAAATTACCACACGTGTTCAAGTCACAGCTGCTTCACATTTAGCCACACCCACAAAACGCCATAAAAGGCAAAGCTCACACAGCCGAAAACAACAAAATGGCGACTGAATGGTGAAAGATCTCCTCCTGAGCGCAGTGTGCGCTAAATCTTCCAGTAACGCAGCTCAGCCACTGCAGTGTGTCAGCTGCCACAGACACGCACGAACTCCTCCTCCTTTTATAGGGCGCCATTACTTTTATTCTGATTGAACGGCTGGTCTTGTTTGTCTTAATTTATGCGTTTTACAGAATGTTCATTAAATTGGTGTGTAGTTATATGATTTGAAGACGATCACTCGAGATTCACGTTAGTGAGTCTCCTCGAACGTAAATTTACACAAATTCAGGACAGAAACTTCGGATGCGAACAATTTTTCCAACGAAGTAGATTTTCACGATCTTCATAAACGCTTCTGAGAACAATTTTTCAAATAAATCTGTTTGTGATAAATGAGAAACACTGTGTTAATAGAAATCTGACACTTATAATAAGCAGACTCCTGGTGTGTGTGTGTGTGTGTGTGTGTGTGTGTGTTTGTGTGTGTGTGTGTGTGTGTGTGTGTTTGTGTGTTATCGCTTTTCTCTATCCTGGTGTTACGTATCTTAATTTTCACTTCAGATCCCTGATGAAGGAGAGTTCAGTCACTTCTGTAAACTCACAGTCAGGTCGGATTCTCACACACACACACACACACACACTCACACACTCATTAATTACACACACTCATTAATTACACACACTCACACTTTCAGGTGCGAATACACACCTTCTTCTGTTCACCTCTAAACCTGACTCATGCTTTGAGTCGTATTTACAGATAATAAGCTTAAAAATGGTTCTTTGTTGTTGGAAAAATTTTCCTTACAGGATTCCCACTTTCCTGTCTGATGGGGGCGTGGCACAATGACATCATCATGGACCTCCTGAATGATGCAATCAAGAAAATATCCGCGCCCACCGTGGGTCACCTGGGGACGGCCACGCCCACCCGCTGGCACCGAGAGAGACTTCGCTGCAGGGTAAGCCGGTATCCATAGCAACGAGGTGGTACCAGCTGTCAGTACAGCATCTAAACAAGTGTGTGTGTGTGTGTGTGTGTGTGTGTGTGTGTGTGTGTGCCTGTTTTTTTTTCCAGGGTGAGGAGTGTTTCAGCACTCCTGTGTCTCATCTCCTCATCCCACAGGAGCAGAGGGAGATGTTGACAGCTGATCCCGGTACTGTACTGTCTCCCGTCTAATTAATTGCTCCTTATCATTACGGACCTTCGGGAATTCCACCAGACGAGTGCGCGAGCTTCTCCATGCATGTGTTTTTGTTTCCCCCTTAAATGTTCCCGTGCTCAGGTGTGTCGAGTTTGAGCGAAACTCCGAGCGGCCTGGTGCCTCCTCACGTAGCTGAAACGACGAAGCGGCCAATCACGACGCAGCACCGGGGCGGAGATTCGCCCGTCGCGGCTTCCGATAGGCCGGAGGATGGGCATCAGCTCACCCTGAACAACACCAGAACCAGGGGTAGGAGACGTGAGCAGTGAGGTGGAAATGCTGAGGAGAGTAAATGCTACCCCAGGGAGCTTATTGTGATGTTATTGTATCCCCCCCTTTCCTCCACTCCTAACACACACACACACACACACACACACACTCACACACACCTTCTCTTCTCTTCTCTTCCTGGTCTCTCAGAGGTCTGGTGTGATGGAGGAGGAGGAGGAGGAGGAGGAGCGAGCGAGGAACGAGAGAGCCCCTGGGATATGTTCTGTCCTGCTGCTGACCTGCTCGTAACTCCATCATCATCTTCAGACAGTAATTTATTTTTTATTAAATCAGTACAAACACACACACAATGTTCCAGATTTAAGTTAAAAGTTCTGCTGAATATATTATTTCTGTGTGTGTGTGTGTGTGTGTGTGTGTTCATATGTGAGTTAAATTCAGTAATCGGTTACAGAGTGGGCTGTAATCTATAACTATAATCTACCGAATATAAAATGATTAAAATAATTATTGTAATTAATATTAATCTATACTCATATATATATTTATATAATTTAAATATTCCTTTTAAGTAGATATTAATATAAATATGATAAATATTAATATGTTTGTTCTCAGACTGGGGGTTGGTCATGTAAATCAGGGATTGGTGTATTTTTGTTTGTTTGTTTACTTGTTTTTGTTTTTTTTAAATTATCAAAATATGTATAGATTGTCATAAAGGTGTTTGAGTCAGTAATACAAATGTAAAAATTATATTACTATTAATCATATTTATTATTATTCATACTTGAATGTCTATTTAAGTATGAGTAGTAATATTATTAAATAATATTAATATTTAAATACAATTTAAATATCAATTTTACAGAATTTATATTTAATTTAAATTTATAGAATTTAAATAATTGAATATTTAAATACAATTAATAGCCATATTGTAAAAGTAAATATTACATTTTTATTGGTTTTACATGAATAATAATCATTTTACTAATTTATTATTTAAAAAAAAAAAGTAATGCTAATTTTTTAAATAATATTTTAATATCATGTTTTATGTGATTATAAATATTTTAAAATTAAATATTATTGCTCTTTTATTACTATTTTCATTCAGGGTTTGCATCAATGATATGCATTTTAATAATTTAATATTAAAAGTATATTAATATTAATATTTTAATAACAATAATAATAATAATAACTTTATTTTGTATAGCGCCTTTAAAAGTTGCTTTCTCAAAGCGCTTTAAACAACAAAATGAGACAAAATGCAAAAAATTTAACAAAACAAGTAATAAAAATAAAGAATTCTAAATAAAATGTGCAAGATAAAGCCAATAATCGAGTAAAACGTTTTAAGACGAGATTTAAAAATACGTAATGACTCTGCTTCCCTGATGTTAACCGGGAGAGAATAATAATAATAATAATTATTCTATTAATTAATAATATTGCAACCTTTTAAAGTCACATTTTAAAAGTGATATAGATATTTATTACTTAAAAAAAAACTGTACAATAAAGTAAACAAAAGAAATTAAGTCATTCTCGACAGAGTTTGTAATTAAAACCTGAATGAAGTAAATAAATATGTAGTGTTGATACTTTATTATTACACCTTTAATAATAAATAGCTTCAGTATCTGAGTTTGTTTTTTTTGGTGTCTGTAGCGTTTAAAAAAAAAAAAAAAAAAAAGATTGATTTTGTTAAACTTTTGAACAGTAAATCTACTCGTCGCTCTCGTTACTTGTAGGCAGTCTGGAGCCGTTCTCGCAGCAGGACAGCCGCTCGCTGCTCACCGCGCCGCCGGTTCAGAGACCGCGCCCGTCTGCACATGGCTCCGCCCACCCGAGTGACCCGACAACCGCGGACCTGCGTCAGGAGCCGCAAACACCGAGTCCCTTAACATCAACCGAACACACTGCAGCCGTGTGTGTGGAAGAACAATCCCCAACAGACACTCCCCAAAAAATACCACACCACGTGTCACACACCCCGCCCGCCAAAAAGAGCCGGGTAGGTCCCCACACACACACACACACACACACACACACACACACACACACACACATATGGCACAGCCACACAAAAATCACTCAGTCAGTTGTGTTGTAAACAAATGTCCTTTTTTCTCTCGTGTCCAATCTCAGGTCCATTCAGACGGCAGCAGTTTCTCGTACACGTATGAACCTTGTCCGAACATCGCTTCGGCTCTCAGCCAGTGCAAGTAAGTCCATCTGGGGAAAAAAAAAATAAAAATAATAATAAAAAAAATAATAATAATAAATCAGTGAATATACAGCAAACAAAGCAAAATACACACTCGCCTTAATTTTTTTTCCCTTTATTTACTTTTTTATTAAAAGTATTCTTATGTGTCTAATTAAATCTAAATACATGGCACAGCCAAGAAAAAAAAAAATAATAAAGCTCTTCAAATAATTAAAGTTAACATTAAACAACATCTGAAAAAGAAATTTCACTGTTTATTTACGACTAAACAAATTTATGAAATTAATTATTTATTACATTTATTATTTAAGTCCTGTGTGCTGTGTAGAATGTGTTTGTGAAAAGAGTAAGGTAGGGTTCAAGATTGAGGTGTGTGTACGTGTGTGTGTGTGTGTGTGTGTGTGTGTGTGTAGGGTCCCAGAGCGGCTGGTGCAGTGGGCGGTGGCGTACCTGGGGACTCCTCGGCGCGCGCTTATTGTCAGCAACGGAGTGGAGCTGAAAAAGGTTGCAATGTCGAAATAAATCTTGTTCATATGTTCTTTATGTTTATTATAAACAGTGTTAGTTGTTGTAATAATCTTATTAAATCATTTTTTAAATTATTTAATGTATCTTATTATGCATATACTTGTCCATAAACAGAGTTTGATTAAAAGAAAATCATTAAAGTAATAAAATACATGTTGCTTGAAGTAACAAAGGGGTTTGCATCAATAATACGTGTAATTTTTAATAAATGACACTTTAATAGGAACACCTGTACACCTGCTCACGCATGCAGTTGTCCATTCAGCCAATCGTGTGTCAGTAGTTTATATGCAGTACATAAAATCATGCAGGTCGAGAGCTTTGGTTAGTGTTAACATCAAACACCGGAAGGGAGAAAACAATCTTTTTGATCATGTCATGGTTGTTGGTTTGAGGATTTCAGAGACTGATGATCTCCTGCGTCGGATTTTTACACACAGCAGTCTGTAGAGTTTACGCAGAATGGTGTGAAAAACAAAAAACATCCAGTGAAACACTTTATTCATGAGAGAGGGTCTGAGGAGAATGACCTGACTGGTTTGAGCGAACAGGAAGGCTATGATAACTCATACAATCACTCTTTACAACCGTGGTGAGCAGAAAAGCATCCCAGCACACACAACATGTCGAACCTCGAGGTGGATGAACTACAACAGCAGAAGATCACATCAGGTTCCTCTCCTATCAGCCAAGAGGAACACTTACAAATACAGATTCACTCAAACTGACCAGGAGAAAGACATTTTAACAATATTCAGTTTTCCAGTTTCGGTGATCACTTTGTTTAAACTTTTTTGATAATTTGTTTTTATTGGTTTTATTTTCAAATAGGTTGTCCTGACGTCAGTGCTGTTTGTAAAAGTCATATGTACTCTTGTCTGTATTGTATTCTTCGTTGCTGTTGAGAAGAAGAAGAAGAAGAAGAAAACTTCACGCAGGGAAAGGGTTGATTGTTTTGATGACGTCAAATTCATGCGACGGACTCGCCTTCTATCTTGAAGGCTAACATGTCTACTAAACGGCGCTCGAGCGACACAAATAAGGGGAAAAGTGCTAAGAAGAATAAAGAGGGTGAAGTCGCTGTTCTCAGCTCGGACCTGGAGGATGAAGTGATCCGGAATGGAATGAAAGAAGCCTGGAGGGAAAAGACGAGTTTCTCTCACGGTTGGTGTGTTCGTGTGCAGCGCACGTGCAGCTGTCTGACCCATACTGACTCACTGAGCTGATCTTAAATCTGTCTTTAGACCTGTGTTTAATAAACCTGACCTCAAGTGCAAGCAGAAACAGAAAACTCAGCTGTGGCAGATTTCCTGTAGCGATGTCCCGAGTGACATTTGTACTCATTCCTAAAGAAAAATGAATATAACACATGCAGTGAGTGATGCATGGAGCTTAGACACACACTGGGATGATTTATAGTTTTACTTTCTTAGACACATGTAAAGAAACGCTGTAGAGCAAAGACGCCTTCAAAAATACTGAAATTAAATGTTTCTACATTAAATAAACCCTATA
>CM074984.1:850744-860349 GCA_037576825.1 Pangasius krempfi
TTTTTGTACTGTGAAGCTCCAGTCGTGTTCTTTAAGTCACGTTTAAAGGTACGCTGTGTTCACATTTCCCTTGAGGGAACCTTCAACCTCCAGTGACCAGAACAGGTACTGTTTAGTACCCTTTTTTTTTCTGAGAGTTCACATCTGTAAAGTTATTATATTAAACTCTCTGAAAATTAGAACCAGTGGTTCCTTATCAGAAAGGATCAGAACCAGTTTTCTGTAAACTAAGCGCTCTTAATTATCCAAGGAACCCTTAAGGAACCCTGGAAGAACTCTTTATTTATAGTATATTATATAATGTTTAAATCTTTCTGATTCATTAATGGTTCTGCGCTATTTTATATACCAACTGATGCATAATTTATCCTTAAACATTTGATTTATTTAAATATTTCTTCACACGGTCTGTAAACTGAATGCAAGTTTGCACCTATTTAAAATATATATTTAAAAAAAAAACCATCCTGATATGTTATTATTATTATTATTATTATTTTTTAAAATAGACAAATCAATAATCTCAGCTAAACACTCTTAATTTCAAGGTCAAATAGAAACAGGAAGTTCGACAAAATGAAAGCAGGGTCCAGAACTGAAAACAGGCTTCAGTGTCTCTTGAGAGCGGAAATGTGCATGTAGCTGAAATTTCCCACATTCAAGCAAAGCGTCTGGAAAGTCAAATATATTTCTGTTCAAACTCACATCGTAAATGAGATCATTAACGTGTTATAACTGTCCTGCTGTTACGTCTGTACACGGGGTGTGTGTGTGTGTGTGTGTGTGTGTGTGTGTGTGTTATATGTGAAGCAGAAAGGCTCAGCAGATGCATTAATTTCTCTGCGAGAGAGTGACTGTGTGAGTTTGTGTTAATCTTAATGGATAGATTTTACAGCCTTGATCCCTGCAGGTTTGTGAAGCTAAACGGATTTTGTGCACTTTCACGTAAACCTTATAATCTACAAACGCACCACATGACCCATCTTGAAAATCAATATGAATAAATCCAAAAGTCACAACAATAAAAGGCCCGTAATAGAAATCGTTCGGATTCTGACAGTCAGCACAACACAACACAACACAACACAACACAACACAACACAACACAACACAACACAACACATTCAATCGATGTTATGAAATTGAGATGAAATCACGCCACAACATTATTGCGTCATTATTACATTCACTTCCATCGCGCTTTCCGTTTATCTCTCACGCACACGGTGAGGATCTAATACTGAAATTACGCACATCAGTATTCAGACCACAGATTATTCAGGAGTTGCGTCTGATTATGCACGCGGGGGCGGAGCTTGTCTAAAACAGAGGCGTGTCTCAGATCTTGAACTTTTTCCTCGGCTCGAGTGAGGAGCGGTGCCACTGTCTGTCCGTTGTGGTTTAATAGAACCACAATATCTCACGCTGAAATCTTTTTTTTTCGTTTGTTTTAGCTGTAAATTCACTCAGAAACACTCTGGAATGTCATTCGAAGACAATATTAAATACATAAATATCCCACTTTTCATTTATTAATAATATCATCCCTTTAAAAACCACAAAAGGTTTTTTTTCTTCATCTTAATCAGAGACGTTACTTATCTCAAGCAGTTAATTTTTTGTGGATGAACTTCCTCTGTAAGCGAAGCAGATCAGCGCTAGGTCAGCTTATCCTTCAAACCCGTGAACATGTTTGCTTTACAGGAGAGCGCATCGGATTAACGCAAACACAGGCGCTATGTATTTCTTCAACAAATCAAAATAACGAATTTATGATGTGATAGCCTACGTGTCTCTCGCACAAATACACACCACAGCTTCGATTTAGTATCTTGTGGCTACATTAAATTGTGCGTACAATTAACTATAGGTGTACAATATTAAAATAAATATATCAATATTTTCGTGACCTGTCCAGTCACTTGTTGTAACATCAGCAGTAGATACAGTGTTTTACATTTGTCTAAACTTCATGCTTTGCGTGCTACTCATTCGTTTATCGTGCAAAATAACAGGATGTGCTGGATCAAGTGCTATTCTATGAGCTGCATACACTGTATACTAGTGTCCTATTAGATTTATTTTAACTTTCACCATCTTCTTATTCACATATCATCGCGTTAGCTTTTTTTTTTTTTTTTAATTGTCTCCTTCAAGCAGACAATTAAAACTTAAAAAAGCAGGCGATGTAGAGCTCAGAAAATCCACTGAAGCAGCTGCGTAAACCGACTCTGAATACCAGGAACTTTCCCCACATAAATATTGGAATAAGGTACTGAAAGCAGTGACATCTGTGTGTGTGTGTGTGTGTGTGTGTGTGTGTGTGTGTGTGTGTGTGTGTGTGTGTGTATGTGTGAATGTGAGAGAGAGAGAGAGAGAGAATATTATGATTGTATAATACGTTTTACGTGTGTATTAGGATTATCCATGAAGATGGTTTCAGTGGAGACGATTTAAAGCAGTTTAAACCCATCGTCTATAGCAACACCATTCAGAGTCTGTTCTCCATTTTAAAAGCAATGGAGACCCTCAGCGTCGAGTATGAAGACAAGGACAGGGCTGTGAGTATACACACACACACACACACACACACACACACACACACACACACACACACACACACACAAGGATCTATGGGAACATGTACAACTTTCTTCCTCAGACTTTCTCTCTCTCTCTCTCTCTCTCTCTCTCTCTCTCTGTCTCTCTCTGTCTCTCCCTCTGTGATGCTGAATGTAAAAATTAATTAAACACATTCTCTCTTAGCACATAATTAAACACTGTTTTAATTCCTAGTGTTCCCAGTAAATGAACTTGTTCTGAAAGTGTAAGTAAAAGTCATCCCTGCGGCACTTATTATCCAAACCGATTAATAAACCTTGCAGCTGGTCTACAGCGACATCTAGTGGATGGGAAAATACTAGCGCATCTAATGAGCAGTGATTAATGTCACAATAACATCATTTTAACTTCAGTATCAAATAATACTGTGACAAACCATGTTGAAAACACGTTCATCTCACTTTAACACTGGAAAACATTTTCTTTTTCTTTTTTTCATACTATAAAAATACACATACACTATATATACATGACTGATTATTGGTGCATAAGGGAACATGCTTATGTTAAGGTTTTTTTTTTGTTTAATACAAAATTTCTGTAACTCCTCAAACTGGACTGAAGATAAATTGATCTGACCTTCTGACCTGTTTCAATTTAAAAATGTTTAATATTTAACCATATTCTTTTTTTTAAATTTTTTATACTGCACTACATTATCTATATTAAACTCTTCATTCATTCATTCATTCATTCATTCAGTTCTTTTAATAATGTGCATTACAGTGTTTTTATTAGGAAATCTGTAATTAAATAACTGTCCCTGTGATGTGTGTGATGGTCTTTAGTCTGATGGAAAGTTAGTCTGTGACATAATCACCCGTATGGAGGACACGGAGCCGTACACACCTGAAGTTCTGGTGGCCATGAAGCGTTTGTGGAAAGACGGAGGAGTTCAGGCCTGCTTCAATCGATCACGAGAATATCAGCTCAATGACTCCGCTCAATAGTACGACACACACACACACACACACACACACACAGATATATATATATATATACAGTACTGTGCAAAAGTACAATTTTTTCTGTACAATCTTTGTTACAGATGTTTATTTTCTGACTTCTACATTATTGATTCGGTACAAAAACAGTTTAGATCCCAAACATTAGTTTTCCGGCACAGAATGAAACGCTACAGAAAAATGTTTGTGTGTCAGTAAAGAAAGCAGCAGATTCCATAAGAGACACTTTTCAGATAAAAACAGAATGAAGGCTGCTGGGTTTCGCTGCAGAAATAAGAAGCGAGTCGACAGTCAAAGTCTCCAGAAGAACTGCGGCTGCTTCTGCAAGATGCTCAGTAACACTTCCAGCTCATTTCCCTATAAAACTGCACCTGAGACACTGTTTATTTATTTAAAGCGAAGGATCCTCACATTAAACACTGACTCTGCTTCATTTATTACTGTTTACTGCCCTTTATAGGAGTTTATTTAATGTAGAAACATTTAATTTCATTATTATTGAAGGCGTCTTTGCTCTACGGCGTTTCTTTACATGTGACTGAGACTTTTAAGCACAGAACTGTGTGTAGCACTTAAACTGTAATGATCACATTAATTACATTAAAGCATTTAAGCAGGATATCAGGACAAATACACATCACTCGTTACGCAGAAGAACCTCTCGACTTAAAGGTGCATTAGATTCAATGATATTGAATGATTCCCGCCCATATTCACGAAGCTCCACCCCCAGGATCTACAGTATCGTGTCTATAAACTGACTGACAGGAGGCATCTAAACACAAACAAGCGTTTATGGGCCAAAGTCAGTTTTCCAAACAGCAACTTAATACACTTTTGCTGAAGCCAATGGCTTAATGCATTGTTGTACCATGTTCTACATACCTTCAGTGGTTATTTATACAAGTGAAGAATAAAAAATAATTCGGCCGTTGCACCTTTAAGCGTGAAAGTTACATCAGTATTTACGTGAGGAAAGTTGCTGGTATTCAGAGTCGGGTTACGCAGCTGCTTAAGTGGATTTTCTGAGCCCCGCATTCAGATTATTAAAATCACCCGCGTATAGTTCACACCTTTCTTGAGTAGAAGCGTCGAGACGGGGATTTTAACAGCATCCAGACCACCGCCTTTAAACACAAACACTCCCCTTTAAACCTGAAAAAAAAATCAGGGATAGAAAATGTGGACTGAAAGAGGAAATAGAGAGTTTTTTCTTTTTCTTTGCTGTCAAACGTAATACGGTGTAACATAAAAGCAAGAGAGGTTTTAAAAATTAAAAATTAAAAAGACTAATATGATGATATATGAGAACGAGAAGATGGCGAGTGTTGAAATAAATCTAACAGGAGTCTCGTATATCGCTAATATATTACTGCATTAATAGCGC
The DNA here is from genome assembly GCA_037576825.1 of Pangasius krempfi. Classification (NCBI taxonomy): domain Eukaryota; kingdom Metazoa; phylum Chordata; class Actinopteri; order Siluriformes; family Pangasiidae; genus Pangasius; species Pangasius krempfi. The sequence continues at coordinate 855,719 of CM074984.1, forward strand.
TAGCTGTAATTATTACATTAATCACAGGTTTATTTTAGCAAAATGGCTTCCACCGGATGTCTTCTGTGTGGGGAAAAAAACATTTTATTATTAAACAGTTAATGAATTAATTCATAGTTTTATGTTTATAAATATTGACCTTGAATAGTGTGTTTGAGGAGGTTCAGTGCGATATATTGTGAACTTAACGCTTCTCCTCACTCGGGCTGATATCATGCAAGAAAAATTAAGTTTTAAGTTAAGCTTAAGTTCAAGATCAGAATCGATTGTCACTGAGACACGCCTCCTTTTTAGACAGACTCCGCCCCCTTGTGCGTAACTTTCACGTAACTTCTGAATAGCACTTAAGCCTGTGGTTACATCTGATGTCTGAATACTGAGGTGTGTCATTTAATCTAATTTAATATAAATCCTCACTCTGTGTGTGTGTGTGTGTGTGTGTGTGTGTGTGTGTGTGTGTGTGTGTGTGTATATCTGCTGTACTTAAATCTATTTGTCATGTAGTTACCTGGACAGTTTGGACCGAATCGGATCATCTGATTATCTGCCCACTGAGCAGGACATTCTGAGGTCGCGGGTTAAAACCACCGGTATCGTGGAGACACACTTCAGCTTCAAGAACCTGACCTTCAGGTGCGTTTCTTTTTATTAAGATCCCTTAGTCTTTAATATGTTCAGCAGATGAAACGTTTCTTTACACGCTGATTGGCCTGTAGGGGGCGCTGTACCTCAGATTTTACCCCTATGTCCGCAATTATTATGCAGCAAAAATTATTTTCTTCTAGATTTCTCCAATTCGGGAAATTAAATTTGCCTAAATAAATCAATTTGCACAGTATCACTCTGAAAACAAACAAATTAGAGACTCAGCTACTTTTTCTAACTTGACAATTTCATGAAATTTGGCCATTATGATCTATTACTGATGTGTCATTCACAAATGAGTCGAATCTTTGAACCGATTCTTTTAGGTAAGGATGAATAGGAATGAATCATTTTGATTCATGAATCAAAGAACATAGCAATGTTATTTTAAAATGTTTATTTTAAAGATATTTAGAGTAATGAATCAGTTACAGTTGTAATTAATCAAAGAGCAAGAGATTTAAAGAGATTAAAAACATGGTAATGAATCATTTGGGATCCGAAAGAGTCGACTCTTATTAGCGAAAAGAGTCGAATGAGTCGACTCACTGAAATGAGGCGAAATTTCCATCACTTTATAAATTTTGATAGACAAAGCTGTACTGTTTAATGTAAAGATTAAATGACCTGTGTGTGTGTGTGTGTGTGTGTGTGTGTGTGTGTTATGTCATCTCCAGGCTGTTCGATGTAGGAGGTCAGAGATCAGAGAGGAAAAAATGGATCCACTGCTTTGAAGGCGTGACGGCTATAATCTTCTGTGTAGCAATGAGCGGCTACGACCAAATGTTACATGAAGATGAGACGACGGTAAAGAACTGAACACACACACACACACGCGCACACACACACACACACGCGCACACACACACACACACGCGCACACACACACACGGACGGTGCTGTTATAGTAAAATAACAAGCCATGGTGTGTGTTACTGTCACCAACCTGACGTTGATTATTGTCCTCTAACAGCACGTCCTGCTGTGTTTTATTCCTCTTACACCACAGCAATTCACCAACAGTTACAATTTTTGTTAAAGAACAACATATCATACTTTTTATCCATTTAAAGTCACGTTTACTGTTGAGGAACAAGTTCTCACTTACGTTATAACAGCTACAAACAGTCGTTCCCTCACCAGCTTCTCTTTTCTCTCTCTCTCGAAGTTACGTTACGTTTTTCTTTTTAATCTGTTTATCGTCAGCGGAGCGTCCGCCGTACGAGTCGCCGTGAACGAGCTGTTGCTATAGAAACGATAACGTATTGCGATTTCTTTTTCCTGCAGAATCGTATGCACGAGTCCCTCATGCTCTTCGACTCCATCTGTAATAATAAGTTCTTTGTCGACACTTCCATCATCCTCTTCCTCAACAAGAAGGATCTCTTTGGGGAGAAGATTAAGAAATCTCCGCTGACGATGTGCTTCCCGGAGTATACAGGTGTGTGTGTGTGTGTGTGTGTGTGTGTGTGTGTGTGTGTGTGTGTTTCGTGTTCCTTTACTGCAGTGTTCAGCTTTATGATTTCTCTCGCAGGTCCGAACACGTATGAAGACGCGTCTGCGTACATTCAGGTTCAGTTTGAGAGTAAAAACCGTTCTCCTAATAAAGAGGTTTACTGCCACCAGACGTGTGCGACTGACACGGGAAACATTCAGGTGGTGTTCGACGCCGTCACTGACATCATCATCGCCAACAACCTGCGTGGCTGTGGCCTGTACTGAGCTTGTTGTCATCAGAATCATCGTTTCTCGTCATAGTAACGAGCGACTGAACTGAAACTCCGCCCCTTCGACCAACGTTATGTCATAATGCTTCATCCTGTTTTTGTCGTTTGTCTGGTTTTCTTTATAATCCTGAGGGGCACTGGTGTGTGTGTGTGTGTTTGTGTGTGTGTGTGTGTGTGTGTGTGTGTGTAGGATAATTAGTGTACAGCTAAATCTGGAAAATTTGCAGGATGTAGAACAAAAAAAAAACAAAAACACGTGAAATAAACCTAAATACAATCTAAAAAAAAAAATTTCTCAGGACCGTAGAGAGATCAGTTTCTGCTCTAAACTGTTTTTATTTATTAATTAATGAATATTTGCGAAGCATTAAATGCTAATGAGATATTCGTCATCGTTTTGTTTGAGCTGTAGTATAACCTCCTAAACGAAGCAGCTCTCAGAACAACGTCGTGAGACGTGAACGAGCGTTCGGGTGAAAGCGTAGGACGATAAACTCTCCGGTGACGTCGGGAAGAATCGTCACTCTAAAAGCTCCAGTAGTTCAGAGGAATCTGTCGGATGACGCTTTTACATCAAGGTTCTCTTAATTGACATCAATTAATGCGTTAATTAACATAAACAAGCCCTGAACTTCATATTAATGCACCGTCAGGAACAAACTAATTAACACTCGTTAAATATTAATGATATGATAATAATAACGATATGATGTTGTTGTTTTTTTTTTAAATAATAAACCACATAACCTGAACACCTGCATTAACGAACGTTAATATCATCAGAGAGTAAAATTCAGGAAGTCGCTTTCAATTAATTCGTGTTAATTGCATAAACGTTAATCAGTGCAGGTGTGTTTCATTAACACTCAAACAAACGTGTTAAGTTCGGAGTGAAATCACGTTGCTGCGTAAACTCCTCCGTCCTGAAGATGTCGGAAAGGTTACAGCTTCACCTCTGACTCTTACAAAGCGCTGACACTGGAGACTCCTTCCATAAATGTAACGTAATAAACATCTCCTAAACATATCTACATATCAAATTAATCACCACCTTCTGACCAATCACAAGCCAGAATTCAGCAGCGCTGCGGGATAACTCATGTTAATTGAGGTTAATTGACGTTTATGCAGTACGTAATTCTCGTTAAGGGAAGCTTGATGTAAAAACGTTACCATTTCATTGTAAATTATTATATTTATTGAGTTGTGTATAAAATACGGAGGCTTGTGTGTACAGATTTTGTATCTCCTGCACGTACGTGTTAGATCTCTATAAACAGAGCGAAGCGATTCAGCACACTGACAGTTATATATATATCGCGATTTAGAGGGAAAAAATGTAGCACGTAGAAAAGAAAAGCGCAGTCATATGTAGCTAAATTAATAAATAAACAAACTACTGAACTCACCTTCCTCATCTCTGTGTGTGTGTGTGTGTGTGTGTGTGTGTGTGTGCGCACGTGAGATTAAACCTTTCTCTCTCCTGTTACTGAGCCCTCGTTTCTTTCCCGTCTTCTTCTTCTTCTTCTTCTTCTTTTTTTCTTTTTAAACCGTAAAAGCTCGGTCTTTCCCTACGTCATTGTACTGCTGATTTAATTTGATGACCTGAAGAAATGTTTACAATAAAATCACAGTCTGGAACCATTTTATAGTTTCTCTTTTCATTTAATCTCCGGTTTAATGTCATTTTTAGCTCCGAGAGATTTAACCCTAATTTAATTCAGCCAGACGTAGATTAATATTAATGTACAGAGCTTTAGGACGCGTGTAACGTGCATCCGAAGTGTTTTCACGTCTTTTATAAATAATAACCTAAATAATAATCACCAGAATGACAAGAATGGAACAGTTGCCTGTCCTGACTGACCACAACAAACACTCAGGTAAGCACACACTGCTCAAACGTTATATAAATATGTAAGGACCTCATTTATCAACCTCTCAGTAAATTTGCATTTACAGCTCATTTGCATTTAGCGACGCCCACAAAACTCCATAAAAGGTAAAGCGTACAGACAGCTGGGAGCACGAAATGAGCGATCAGGGTAAAGGCTGAAAATCAGAAGTGGAAGTTATTTTGACTCGCTTCTCTGCCAATAAAAATATTTAATAACAATAATATTAATATTAATAATAATAATAATAATAATAATAATAACAATAACAATAACAATAATAATAATAATAATAATAATAAGCGAGCGCTAAATCCTGCGTCAGCGGAGGCGTTTGTTTACGGCTCACGGCTCTGCGCAGACA
>CM074984.1:879253-890806 GCA_037576825.1 Pangasius krempfi
ACAGAAGTGAGGGAGAGAGAGAGAGAGAGATGGAGGGAGAGAGAGAGAGACAGAAGTGAGGGAGAGAGAGAGAGAGAGACAGAAGTGAGGGAGAGAGAGAGAGAGAGATGGAGGGAGAGAGAGAGAGACAGAAGTGAGGGAGAGAGAGAGAGAGAGACAGAAGTGAGGGAGAGAGAGAGAGAGAGATGGAGGGAGAGAGAGAGAGACAGAAGTGAGGGAGAGAGAGAGAGAGACAGAAGTGGGGGAAAGAGAGAGAGAGAGAGAGAGGGAGAGAGAGAGAGAGAGACAGAAGTGGGGGAGAGAGAGAGGGCGAGGGAGAATTTGGATTGTAATTGCTGGAGTAAGAGGAATAACACACTTGGGGTCATGCTGTTATCGGAAAATAATCAACCTCAGGGCAGCGGCAGTGACTCTGCTTCATCACTCCACCTGTGAGCATCAACTCGAAGGTAAAAGATCAGCTTGAGCACTTGCGCTAATTACATACTGCCTTTTCAACAGGACGTGTTTTTTAAGATAACAGCAAAGAAAGACAGAAAGAAAGAAAGAAAGAAAGACAGAAAGAAAGAAAGACAGACCTCCAGTCCTTCCTCCACGGCTCTGAGCAGAACGTGTTCTTCGTATCGTGACGAGCCGGAAGCCGAGAGCCAGGTGGCCTTCTGCCGCGTTCTCTGGACTCGCCGTGCGCAGTTCCTCCAAAGCCGACAGACGCTGACGCAAAGAAGAGGGAAAAAACAAAAACATGACGTCATGAGCGATAAATAAAAAAAACGGCTTGTCAAAGCGTTTTTTCGTCAAAAAAAAAAAGAAATACGTATTTCATCATGTTCATTCTTCCGATGTGTAAAAGTTAACGTAATCCACATCTATTCTTCGTTAAATCGCGAACATTTGGTGTTATTTGGCGAAATGAAGTTACTATATTTGACTATAAAAGTGTCGAAAGCTTTCTTTAACAAATATAATACGCAAACGGCGTGTAAATTTTTTTTTAAATAATTAAAATTTTCCTTTGAAAATCGAAAATTAAACGCCTCGACCGCCAACCATCGGCCCCCGGAACCCAGACGGCGGCTAAATCGCTCTGAAAAGCTAAAGAATACCCTGATACAAAATAAAAGTTGTTAAGAAGAAAATAAAGATATAAATTAGCTATTTAAATTAGCTATTAAGTGTCAAAGCCGCAGGAAGAGAGACGCGTTTTACATCTCGATTAAAAGACACGTTAAAATCGTTCTAATAAAGTTTACGCTACACTCACTGGATGTAAATTTAACGTTACGTTACGAGTTTTGACGTTAAAATGCACCGGAACGACGTCTAAAGCTGTTCCTGAGTTCCTAAAGGTTCCTGAGAAACACTTATCTGATCTTAGCTCCGCCCCTTAATGTATAGCCACGCCCATACATTTGCATATGAGCTCAGATTCTTGTGCTGTATATCCGTGTCACGCTCCGCAACCAATCATAACGAGTCAGAGCTGTTTGAATTAATTAGGCTCCGCCTCCTCAGAACTGATTGACATGTGGCGGCCATTTTGTTTCTGACAGACGTTTGATTGACGTTCACACTCTCCTGAGTAGCTGGGTGAAGATCGGGAAAAACGTTAGGATTAGTTCGCTAAAGTAGGATTTGCATATTATGTAAATTAGCTGAAAGTGAAAAGGGGCGGAGCTAAATGGGTCTTGTGGTGTTTTTTTTTTTGTTTGTTTGAACCTGAATAATAACTGGGAATAAAAAAATACAACACTACAGCGCACATCTCTAATAGAAAATTAAACTTTCTCTATTTATCTTTAATGGAAAAAAAAAAAGAATTGTTTTAGTTTTTACTTTATTATAAATTACTGAGAAAATGTGTTTTATAAAGAGGAGTAATAATAATAATAATAATAATAATAATAATAAAAAGAGGAATATATTTCTTCTTTTTTTCTTATTTAATACATACTGTAATTTACAGAATGAAATTGTATCTTTGACATTTATCATTAATCCTGTTTATTAAATATTATTATTATTTTTATTATCATTATTATTATTATTATTATTATTATTAGCCAATAACTACATTTCATACTAAAATCATTTTTTTCTTACTTTGTAATATACATCTAAATAAGTACTTACTTTTATTATTAGCCAAAAATGTCATAAAACAATAAACATCTGTTTTAAAAAGTATAAAAACTAATTGTTGCTGCCATCATTATTATTATTATTATTATTATTATTATTATTATTGTTGTTGTTGTTGTTATTCATTCACGCTTCATATTAAGAGAAAAAAATTCTTACTTAATAATAAACATCTAAATGCAGAGTGCATAAAAAAATAAACATTTATTTTAAAAAGTATTTAAAAAATTGTTGTTACTATTAATTATATTGTAATTCTTACTCTTCTTCTTCTTATTATTATTATTATTATTATCATTATTATTAGTGCAATAAACATCCCACTTAATAATAAATATTATAATCCAAAAAGATGAATGAAATTTTATTTGTTTTTTTTAAACTTCCTGATAAAAAATAAACAAAATATGTCTGTAAGACGTTTTAAAACTATAATATTATTATTATTATTATTATTATTATTATTATTATTGCAATAAACATCCTACTTAATAATAAATATTACAATGCAATTTTATCTTTTTGTGTTTTTTACTTCCTGATAAAAATATGTTTCTAAAAGAGTATTATTTTCATTATTATTATTATTATTATTGACAATAATAACAACAACAACAATAATAATAATAATAATAATAATAATAAAGGTGAGCACACTTCTTTCTTCTGTTTAAAAATATTCCTTCTTGTAATTTCAGTCCTTTAAAGCTGCAGATTTTAATATTTAAATTAGATTTATTTTGATTTTGTGTACATTAGTGTTGCAGTGACGAGCTAACTGTGCTAACACACACACACACACACACACACACACACACACACACACACACACACACACGGCTCCAGCACTGAGAGATGAGACATGAGAGACAGTTCTGAAGGATTGTGAGATGTTTTTTAAAGAGATTTAGAGGTTTTAACTCCGCACTTTGCTGAAACTCAGTGAGCTAACATGCTAACGCTAACATGCTAACGCCAGTACCTCGCTAACCGGAACATGGCTTTAGTCGGCACAAAAGTCAGGATCTTCTCCACCACTTCCGCCACGTTCCCGAGCACAAAGCCGGCTTTACTCTCCACAGCACCGCTGCTAGAACCTCCATCAACCTCCATCTTCCCTCTGAACCTGCTCCTGAGCGTCAAAACACCCTTTTGTTGTTGTTATTGTTGTTGTTTATACCTTTCCTTTAACGATACCAGAAAACACTTCCGCTTCCGGTATAATTCAAAATAAGAGTTCACATTTAACGCTTTTAATCACTAGAGCTTTTTGTTCCTGTTCCTTACTGTTACAGACACTAGTGCTGCACAATATATCGAAAAATCGCAAATATAAACATAAAATGATTTGCAATCATAGTGAATGATTTTAATACCTCAAAAAGTTATGAAAAGTCAAAGTTTTAGGGCGACGCAGACAGTAGAGAATGTTTCTCTTCCTCAAAAGAACATGACACGTATGTTATTTATGTCATTTTCAGTTTTTAAATATATAAATATATGTATAAATAATAATTTATATTTAAATTGATTTTACACACTTAGAGCATTATCATACCGCAACCAATCAAGAAAAACTAAAAATTTACTAATAATTCGTCACTTCACTTCTGTTCAAAACGATTCTCTTTTTTGATGACTCATCCTGTACTCGTCTTCTGTTCGTCCAATTAAAAGCTCTCTAGAGTGTATATGCCCCGCCCCCCGGGGGCGTGTCTTGCTCTACAGTAGCTTCTCGTTAGCAGTAAACGCGGTTCTTCGGTGTGTTTTTTTGGCTGCGTGTCTTCACACACGCCATCTGAGGATAAATGTTTGGAGTTTGAATGTAAAAGTGGGCGGAGTTTGATGTGAGTTGGCGGTTTTTCGGAGGAGTGTTTTACCGACTCGGAGCTGTTCGATGTCGGAATGATGGAGAACGTGATTCCGTGTTTATTCCCCGTCTCCATCAGTAAGAGTCAGTGATATCGTTTTATCTCCCACTCAGACGCGTCAGATGACGACCCTGCGGCTCTCCGTCACCATCGGCAACGCAGACGCTCGATCTCGACTCGAATACGTACGCCATGACTCCACACACACACGGCGTCTCGTCATCTAGCATTAAAGTCGTGGCTTAGCTACCTCGCTCTCAGGTGTGTTTTGATTGGACGGGGATGTGGCTTAGCTACCTCGCTCTCAGGTGTGTTTTGATTGGACGGGGGTGTGGCTTAGCTACCTCGCTCTCAGGTGTGTTTTGATTGGACGGGGGTGTGGCATGGCGTATCTCGAATGCTATTGGCTGTTGCGTAAATCAGTCAACACGCCGTCACTCTGACTTCCTGTTTAAAAACGAAATACATCGACATATTTTCACGTCCCATTACACGTCAAGAGAATTTCACTGTAAAGTTTATTCGTTTGTTTGTTCGGTTTCACAGAACTCTTTCGTTTATCGGTCAGAAATACGGCGACAGGAAAAAAAATACCAATAAAGTGTGTACAATGGGGTGATGGTGAGACTTTGGGTTTTAATTAATATTTTATTAAAATTCCTAAATTAAAAAATGCGTTACATCAAGAAAAAACACACACATGTTCTCTAACGGAAATAAAAAGTCTTTCAGTTTTATTTAAAAGAAAAAGAGCTTTAAAATCAGTGAGAATGGCTTCAGGAGTGCGCCCTCTGCTGGACATCCAGGTGTAGAACATGTACAATTCAGTACAGAGGGAATGTCGTGGATCTGGCAACCCTGATTTCTGCCTTCCTTTCTGTGCCCCAGCCCCACGTCGCAGTGTGTGTGTGTGTGTGTGTGTGTGTGTGTGTGTGTGTGTGTGTGTGTGTGTGTGTGTGTGTGTGCGCGCGCGCTTATCGGAAAAAAGCCATGACACGCAGAAACACCAGTCTGTACAACAAATGGACAAAAAAAAAAAGTCAGCAAAATGAAATCAACTCATGAAAACCGATGCAGCACAAAACTAAACACTTATATAGCTATACATTACACAGTTTATAGTTATATAGTTATATATAGTTATATTGTACAGTTTTTATTTATATATAATTATACAGTCATACAGTACACAGTTTATAGCTATTTATAATTATATATTACAATTTCGTATTGTAATATAATATTACAAGTATAGTTATATATATTACACATTTTGTAGTTATATATAGCTATATATTACAGTTTCTAGCTATATATATAGTTATATACAGTTATATATTACATTTTGTAGTTATATATAGTTATATATTACACAGTTTCTAGCTATATATATAGTTATATACAGTTATATATTACATTTTGTAGTTATATATAGTTATATATAACATTTTGTAGTTATATAAAATATAGTTATATAAAACTGGTTAACAGATTTTTTCCTCCCTTTCAATGTTAATTTTATTAATAAATGATAAAATAAAATTGATTTATTTCTGATTGATTAACATTTTGCTGGAAATTTCTTCAGAAGTTTGACATGTTGTGCGTGCTGAGATGCTTTTCTGCTCACCACGCTTGTACAGAGTGGTTATGCGAGTGTTACTGTAGACTTCCGGTCAGCTGGAAGCAGTCAGGTCGCTCTCCTCTGACTCTCTCTCCCCGATGAGGTGTTTCCACTGGATGTTTTTTGTTTTTCGCACCATTCTGAGTAAACTCTACAGACTGCTGTGTGTGAAACAGGACATCATCAGTCTCTGAAATCCTCAAACCAACAACCAAAAAGTCACCAAGATTCTGATGTTTGATGTGAAACTGAAGCTCTTGACTTGCGACTGCAAGATTTTATACACCGCACTACTGACACGTGATTGGCTGATTAGATAACTGCACGAATAAGCTAATAAACAACCGCTGAGCGTACAGTATAATGTATACTGCAATATGTGTTTTTTTTATCAAATCATTTCGACTTCCTTCCTTCTGGAAAGAACCGCATTTACAAAATTTATTGTACAGTTATGTACTCAGAGACGAGGAGAAGTCTTTCTTAGAATTATGACGTTTTCTTAGAATTAAATTTAGGACTAAATCTTAGTAAAGATAAAAATGATTCACGGAACATCTCGGCCCTAAAAACAGCTCCTAAGGTCAAAATGGTTAAGAGCAGAGAGGAGGACTTTTAAGAGGCTTAAGAGTTTCTATAGCGGAGGACAAAATGGCGGAGAGAAGAAATATTCTCCAAACACTGCTCTTCTGTCCAGTTTGGTTTTCTTGTTCTTTTACTTCCTTCCATCTCTCTTGGATTGTTGGCTACAAACCATCCAAAAGTGCGACTTGAACAGACCTGCGGTCGTGTAAACCGGTAAAAGGTCCTGCGGTCACCTTAACTTTTTTAATTCCTTTTTAATTTTTATGTATACATTTTTCTTATATTTAATATTTTTCTATATTTTCTTATTTTATTTCGGAAAAGTGTAAAGCGTTTGTATAAAGCGTTTCACTGTGAACTATGGTTATGCATGTGACAAATAAAATCTGAATTTGAATAATAATAATAATAATAATAATAATAATAATAATAATAAAAAAGAAAAGCAAAATTACAATTGCACTGATAATTTATTTACATGAATGGAGCAGAAACATGTCTTTATCACGTGAATTATGCACGTTATTTACACTTAACGATGCTGATTTCAGGAATGTTTATACATGAGCTCATACCCAGTCTAACAGCATTAACAATTAGAAGAAAAAAAAAGAAAAAAAAACCAAGAATAAAAAGTAAATTTTCAGTTTGTCTTATTTTTTCAGATTTTTTATTATTATTATAACCAGAAGAAAATATGCGTAAGGTAAAAGAACTCAGCTCGTTATTTTAACACTGATATTGACACGAGAACAGAGAAACACGAAGCCACGGCGCTTTAGGGACGATCCTGTTTTTATTCCGTTATTACGCCGATAAACGGGAACGTCTGCGTCTGCGAGCAGGTTTGCGAGTCGGTTCTGTGTGGTGATAAACGCTCGCTCCAGAACTAACTCGCTCGTAATCCGGACAATGCTTCCGAAGACGCGCTTAAAACCTTACACGCGTGAAGTCTGTCTTCCGAGAGAAAACGGGACGTGAAAGCAGCTCTGAGCGAAGAGAAATAATCCCACTTCATTACACTATTTTAACGAATGTGTTACTTTATTTGTTTAGTTCGGTATTATGTTTATTTCCACATGCGATATTTTCTAACGCATTTTTTTTTATCCCGTTCCTTCGAACCGTAACTGTTTATGTTTTAGAAACAGGATTAAATTCATTAGAAGAGAATTGCAGGTGGAAATTAAATCTAAATTGGGGTCTAAATCACACACACACACCTTTAAGTTTCGTCAAATAAACAACAGCGGAACGGTTTGTTCATTTTTTTTTTTTTTTTTTTTTTTTTTTAACGCAATATCGGATCAAGTGGGAAAAAAAAAATCCCTGTAGAAGAAAAAAATTCAGTTCAAAACAAGCGAATTTTCATTGCAAAGGAAGAAAAAAAAATTCTCGAGTAAAGCAAAGAATTATTTTTTCACCAGGTTTTTCTGTTTGTTTTTCTGTTTGTTTTTCTGTTGTTTAGCGATTTCTTGAATAGCGTTAGGTTTTAAAAGCGGACTGATTGTAAAATGTTCCAGGATGAAATTTTAAATGTTATGAGAAATTCACGTAAAAAAAAAAAAAAGTCTCACCACAGACGAGAATTTACGTGTTTTAGTTACAGAAAGAAAAGAAGGTGAAAGCTACAGCAAAAACATGGATGTGGAGTCCTGAGAGAATGTGTGTGTGTGTGTGTGTGTGTGTGTGTGTGTGTGTGTCATCCCAAGTGCACCAGACTCATGACGGTGGTGTAGCCGTGCTGCAGCCCGTTAGCATCCGTCTGACTCAGCGTGTATTTCTCTTTAACGATGCGGTCGCAGCCGATCTCGCCGTTTCCGAAGAATCCGAACAGAGGAACTCCGGGGAAGAGTTTGTGGAAGACGTCGGCCTCCACGTTGTGCTGGCCGTTGTAGTGGTTGTGTCCGCGCGCCACGCAGGCGAACATGAAGCCGAAGGTGTTGGACTCGGGAATGCTGGCGGCTTTTAAGCGACGGATGGTGACTTCGGCCGCCGCGGGCGTGCTCACGTCCTGATTCAGAAGCACCGAGGCGCCCTGAATCCTGGGACCACTCAGAGTGAGACCCACCACGCCGAAGGAACCTGGAGAACAGCTGGGAACATCACACACACACACACACACGAATTACATTACTTAACCATTTCTGAGAATTCCGCACATCGGCATTCGGACCTCAGACGCGACTACGGCGCTATTCAGAAGTTACGCGAGAGTTACGCAAAAGGGGCGGAGTTTTTTCCGAAACAGGGGCGTGCCTCGGTTCCTCACGATTCTGATCTTGAACTTCAGCGCATTATCCTGAGCACGTTTTCTGTACAGAAGATAGAATCGTATTAAAAAAATAAATAAAAAAGACAATAGCATTATTAGATTTCCTTCGACAAATCAAAATAGCGAATTAAAAGCGTGATGAAATCATACACACACACACACACACACACACACACACACACACGCACACTACAATTCCATGACCTCCATTTAATATCTCGTGGACTCGTAGCCTAACTGTCAGCGTGCGATTTAAAAACATAACTAAAACGTACAATAACAGGATGCGCTGGATCAAGTGCTATTCTGAATTCTGAATAATGAGTGCGGAAGCCATTTTGTTCAAATAAACCACTGATTAATGTGATCATTACAGCCAGCACTATTAATGCAGTATATAATATATTAGACTCCTTTTAGATTTATTTCAACGTTCGCCGTCTTCTCGTTCATCATCATCATCATCATCATCATCATCATCATCATATCAGTCTTTTTATTTTTCCAAAAAAAAAAAATAAAAACACTTCTTGAGTCCGTTATTTTCTATCCCTGATTTTTTTTCTGGTTTAAAGGTGAGCGTTTGTGTTTAAAGGTGGTGGTTTGGACGCTGTTGAAAATTCCCGACTCGGATGCTTCTACTCAAGAAACATCTGGCCACCTCTGGAAAATCCATTTCGGCAGCTGCGTAACCCGACTCTGAATACCCGGAACTTTCCTCGCATAACTTTTTGACGTGTGAATACGTGTACGTAATAAATACCGTATATGATCCGTGTATAACGCACCAGTCTCTCTGCTGCGGGAACACTCTCTCCACGTGACCACCGGCGATGAGGACGTTGCTCCGCCCCAGAGGTTCCAGCAGCTGGTTGAGGAAGCGTGCGGCTCCGGTTTTGTAGGCGTCGTAGCCGAACAGCAGCACCACCTTCAGGTCAGGATTCCCAGCCAAGCCTTTATAAAAACGACAAAACCCCCGATCCGTTTCTGATCACCTCCGCTCTGGATTTGCATATTCATATATTCAAATTAATCAAGCGTTCAGGATGAGAACCCGTTTTTACCCGCTTTCTCTAAAGCGCTGTCTCTGAGGCTCTTTTTGCAGAAGTGGAACGGTCGGATGTGAACCCCCTCCATCGCAGGAAACAGAAGACTGAAACCAGCTTCACCCTCCATGAACTCCTGAGGGACGCGACACGCCGGGTCGCTGGGGGTCACTGCGGACAAAACCGACAACAAACCGCCAGAAAACATTTCCGACAATTAACAGTCGTTAATTAACTATTGAAACCAAAAACGTAGAACATTTTAATTGGAATAAATTAAACTGGACGAATCAAACGCAACAGTGTTCCGTCGACATTGTATTCTGACCTGCTAATTTAACCTTCTTTATTTCTAATACATTTACAAACAATGCAATTTGTCATGCATTTGTAATTTTGTTCCACTGATTTGTCATTTATAGATTTATTTATGTATCTGCTTATTTATTTATTCATCTATTAACACATGCGATTTCTCAACTTCTACAAAAACACAAAACAAAAACACTTGGCGTAACAATCGCGTTTTAAACCACACGATCGTCAAAATGACGAAAAATTGATTATAGGAAGAAAAATTCACGTGAGATTTAATGTTTAAAACCAAAACATCAAAATCAGAAAGCAGAAAATTCCACTCTCCTGAAATCAAAAAAAATATTTTGACTCAAATATAAATATATAAAATGTTAAGCTTTTTATAGAGTCAGACATTTCTGTTGACATTAAATAAAAGAGATCTAAGTAACTTGTGTGTGTTTTAAAGGCAGCGCTAGTGTTTGGCAGCTTGTGTAAACCTGTATATCGTTACAAACGTCATTATCGTGTACCGACTGGAGGAAAGTTTTTTATTTTCCAAGGTAATGCATGTTTTTGAATTTTATCCACTTCCACGTCTTTATAAAACGCTCAGGAACGTTTCATCACCAGCGACAGAACACCTGAGGGTACATGTGTACTGTTAATAATAATAATAATAATAATAATAATAATAAAAAAGTACAGGAGGATGTTTATTATTTGAGTTTTCTCACAGGACGCGGCAAAGATTCTGATATTTACGGCGACAAAAGCTACAGGACAGAAAACATGGAGGGAGAAACTTACACACGATTCCTGGAGTGACGACGCATAAAATGTTGCAGTTGCCGGGCAGCAAACGTCTCAGCCTGTCCACGACGTCCAACTCGTCCTCCGGCTGACACCGCCTGGCTACGACACGGGATCACACTCGGGATCACACTCGGGATCACACACATGGGATCACACACACGGGATCTCACACGGGATCTCACACGGGATCACACACTCGGGATCACACACTCGGGATCACACACTCGGGATCACACACTCGGGATCTCACACTCGGGATCTCACACTCGGGATCTCACTCGGGATCTCACTCGGGATCTCACACTCGGGATCTCACACTCGGGATCTCACACTCGGGATCTCACACTCGGGATCTCACACTCGGGATCACACTCGGGATCACACACTCGGGATCACACTCGGGATCACACTCGGGATCTCACACTCGGGATCTCACACTCGGGATCACACACTCGGGATCACACACTCGGGATCACACACTCGGGATCAACAATCATAACGTTTATCATCAAGTAACAGTGACGTCGTCTCACCTTTTTTATGTCTGAAAGAACCGTGATGTCCAGAAAAGTTCTCATTGTCTACCATTAACAACACCGTCTTGGGCAGCAGGAAGACATTCTACAGAGAGCGAGAGAGAGAGAGAGAGAGAGAGAGAGAGAGAGAGAGAGAGAAGTGGGGGGGGAAGAGAAAGGGTGAGAGAGAGAGACAGAAGGGGGAGAGAGGGTGGGTGTGAGAGAGAGAGCGAGAGAGATAGAGAGAGAGAGAGAGAGGGTGTGAGACAGAGAGCGAGAGACAGAGGGTGAGAGAGAGAGAGAGAGAGAGAGAGAGGGCGAGAGAGAGAGAGAGACAGAAGTGGGGGGAGAGAGAGAGAGAGGGAGAGAGAGAGAGAGACAGAAG
>CM074984.1:890906-902234 GCA_037576825.1 Pangasius krempfi
CGTGTGTGAAGACACGCAGCCAAAAAAACACACCGAAGAACCGCGTTTACTGCTAACGAGAAGCTACTGTAGAGCAACACACGCCCCCGGGGGGCGGGGCATATACACTCTAGAGAGTTTTTAATTGGACGAACAGAAGACGAGTACAGGATGAGTCATCATGGATACAATATTAATTTTCCCTGGAAGTTAAAATCCCAATTTTTTTTTTTTTTTTGGTGGGGGGGGGTTTATACTGTGTCTATAACACTAAGTGAGAGGAATAAAAAGCGTTTAAATTTATGTTTTTATTTATTTTTTGGTTGTAAGGTGAGTTTTCTGAGCTCAGATCTGGCAACCCTGCTCTCAGTGTAGAACTGAGGGTGTGGAATGAATGCAGACCCTCTCTCTCTCTGTCTTTACACTTCTTTTAAAAAAACAAAAAACAAATAATAAGGTTTAATTCTGCTCTTTGCATCATTGACTGTTTTGGTTATTTTTTTTATTTTGCACCTTTGCAGTGGAGAAATATGAGTTCCCCTGCTGTTTTTTCTGCACAGAAGAGACCTCTGACAGTTTGTGGTAAGCTTCACCAGTGACTAAAAGGCCTTCAGAGGCTCAAAC
Organism: Pangasius krempfi; assembly: GCA_037576825.1. Taxonomy (NCBI): domain Eukaryota; kingdom Metazoa; phylum Chordata; class Actinopteri; order Siluriformes; family Pangasiidae; genus Pangasius; species Pangasius krempfi. The sequence goes on from CM074984.1 coordinate 891,510, forward strand.
TTTAAACCTGGACACTTTTAGCAAATAATTAAACCGTAGTTTTAAAAGCTGTAATGATTTGAGCTGCGCTAAAACTGTGTCAAAACACCTGAGAGCTAGCTTGCTCAACGTCCTGGCGCTCGGCTAGTAAGTTAGCGAGCAGAGCTAGCTTTGTCTGGAATTAGCATCAGCTGTCTGTCATCAGACTCGATATTAACAAACAACAACATTTAATTTCATGTTTATCAAACCACTATTCGGTGACCGAGTGAACAGTTTAACAGCTATAGCACTGTTATATGTGTTAATTTCATGGCTAACTTTAACTAGCTAACCCTAACACACTGCCTTGCTAACATGCTAGCAAGATTTCCAGTAACGTCAGTTAAATAAATTAGCCTTGTCATTTAATATCTATTAATTTTGTTTTAAATATCTAAACGTAAACCAATGTTCGTGTTGTTATTGTTGTTTTTATCTGTAATACACTGTATTTTCATGCTGGTGTCATATATTATATTATATTATATTATTATTATAGCATCGATAATAGGTGTGTTGATATGAAATTATATTCATTAACTCATTTCTTAATTGTTTTAATAGGTCACGTGAATTAGTTATTAATCAGTTATTGTTAATTCTAAGCAGGAAATTATTTATTATAACGCAGTGATGTGGTGTTTAGGATTAATGCTGAAATATTACCCTCTTTAGAGGATGTGAAACAGAGATTAGAGAATTTTATAAAGGTAAAATTTTGTGTGTGTTTTTTTTTAATGGTTATTAAATCATATATTTATCACCTTTACAAACTTTTGAAAACGTCGAAAGTTTTGTAAGATATTTGATAAATTGATGTTTGTTTTCTTTGTAATAATCAAGGAACATGTTTGTGTGAAACCCGATAGCTCACTTCTTTTTACAAATAACAGATAATTGAGATTTTATTGAGGTTAAGGGTGCACAAACTTTTGCACTCAGTGTTCAACAGAAGACACTTATCAGTTGTTTACTCAGCGGCGCTTGTTTATGTGGTTTTATGACCGTATACACACACACACACACACACACACACACACACACACACCAGCGGTGGAAAGCAACCACTCTGTCTCTGTTTGGAGTTAAAACCAGAAGTGGGCGTGGCCTAAACAGGAAGCGCTGTGTGTGTTTTTTTAAGTTAAATATGAACCGTAGCACAGCAACACGTCAGCCGCAGAAGCGTCAGGTTCATGGTGTGTGAATCCTGGCTGTGACAGTTCCTCCGCCTCAGCTACATCACTCCGTTCACTCCTCCTCTCCTCTCCTCTCCTCTCCTCTCCTCCTCTTCTCTCCTCCTCTCCTCTCCTCTTCTCCTTCTCTCCTCTTCTCCTCTCTCCTCCTCTCCTCTCCTCTCCTCTTCTCTACTCTCCTCTACTCCTCTCCTCTCCTCTTCTCCTCCTCTCCTCTTCTCCTCCTCGCCTCTTCTCCTCCTCTCTCCTCTTCTCCTCTCCTCTCCTCCTCTCCTCTCCTCTCCGCTCCTCTCCTCTTCTCCTCTTCTCCTCTCCTCTCCTCTCCTCTCCTCCTCTCCTCTTCTCTCCTCCTCTCCTCTCCTCTTCTCCTTCTCTCCTCTTCTCCTTCTCTCCTCTTCTCCTTCTCTCCTCTCTCCTCCTCTCCTCTCCTCTTCTCTTCTCTCCTCTACTCCTCTCCTCTTCTCCTCCTCTCCTCTTCTCCTCTCCTCTCCTCCTCTCCTCTCCTCTTCTCCTCCTCTTCTCTTCTCCTCCTCTTTCCTCTTCTCCTCTCCTCTCCCTCTCCTCTCCTTCTCTCCTCTCCTTCTCTCCTCTCCTTCTCTCCTCTCTTCTCTTCTCTTCTCCTCTCTTCTCTCCTCCTCTCCTCTCCTCCTCTCTTCTCCTCTCCTCCTCTCTCCTCTTCTCCTCCTCTCTCCTCTCCTCTCCTCTCTCCTCTCTTCTCTCCTCCTCTCTCCTCCTCTCTTCTCCTTCTCCTCCTCTCTCCTCCTCTCTCTTCTTCTCCTCCTCTTCTCCTCCTCTCTCCTCTTCTCCTTCTCTCTTCTCCTCCTCTCCTCTCCTCTCTCAGATGTTTTTTTTAAGTCACACTTTTCGAAAAGCTTCTAAATTCAGATCGATCCTCTGTGAGCTTTTTTTTTTAATTTATTTATTTTTTTTATAAAGGTGTGAGAAACTTGAGAGATTTGATGATGGTGTGATTTAGGACAAGTTCTTTTCTGTTTTCACGCCTGTGTCGTGTCCGTTAACACCACCCACATCCACGGCATAAAATAAACCGACGGATCAGACGGAAAAATGTCGAATCCAGGAATCCAGGCCGATATCGGTGCAGATATCCGACTCATCCTCCACGTCGGATCCGTTAGCATCACTAATGAGTTTTAAATCATTAACAGAAAAAGGGAAGAAAATAATGTACAACATGCAAATATGGTTCTAACACTTTATCGTTACTGTAGCAACAACTCGTTCACAGATTGCAAAGAAAGACGTGTAATCGATGAACGATATGTTGAGGAGACGTTTATGGAAGGAGTCTCCAGTGTTAGTGCTTTGGAACAGTCAGATCTTCAGGATAGAGGAGTTTAAAGCACTTCCTTTCGCGGTTTTGTCTTATTAACTTCTTTGTGTTTTCCGTAAGTTCCACAATGTAAAATATAACTACAAACGGATAATAGAAGATATGTAAGAGGAATGAAACACGTTAGCGCTGCGTGAGACGTGTAACTAACGTGTTTTTCCCCTCAGGCGAGACAGCGTGTGTATGAATGCGGCAGCGTCATGGCTGCGATGATTCCGCCGGTGAAGCTGAAATGGTTGGAGCATCTGAACAGCTCGTGGATCTCGGAGGACAGCGAGTCCATCTCCACACGAGAGGGCGTGGCTCTGCTCTACTCCAAGCTCCTGGTCAATAAAGAGGTGGTGCTGCTTCCTCAGCAGGTTCTGTGCCTCAAAGGTCCTCAGCTGCCCGACTTCGAGCGCGAGTGCCTGTCGCGTGATGAGCAGGAGCACTACCTGGACGCGCTGCTGGCCAGCCAGCTGGCTTTGGCCAAAACCGTGTGCTCGGACTCTCCGTTCGCGAGCGCTCTGCGCAAACGTCTTCTGGTGCTGCAGCGCATCTTTTACGCGCTCTCAAGCAAGTACCACGACAAGGGCAAGACGAAGCAGCAGCAGCACTCGGGCGAGAGCGCGCTGAACAACTCCGAGCTGCAGGCGGCGAGCGAGCGGCCGCGCTCTAGTACAGACGCGCTGATCGAGATGGGCGTACGCACGGGGCTGAGCTTACTCTTCGCGCTCCTGCGTCAGAGCTGGGCCCTGCCCACCCCCGCGCCCGGCCTCAGCCTCTGCAACGACGTCATCACCACGGCGATCGAGGTCGTGGGCTCGCTGCCGCCGTTATCGCTAGCCAACGAGAGCAAGATCCCGCCCATGGGCTTAGACTGCCTGGTGCAGGTCACCGCCTTCCTGAAGGGCGTGATCGCCTGCCAGTCCGGGGCGGACGTGGTGGGGCGGAGACTGGCCTGCGAGCTCCTCCTGGGTTTAGCGGCGCAGAGAGGATCGCTGCGTTATCTGCTGGAGTGGGTGGAGATGGCGCTGGCCGCCTCGGCTGGAGTCAGCAACCTGGAGCAGAACCAGAACCAGAACCAGAACCAGGAAGGCCTAATGGGATACGACTGCTTCATGAACATCCTCATGCAGATGAGACGATCGTTGGTACGTCCTTCTCGTGCGTCCGTTAGTGTCTCTCAGTCTGTGACGTCATAAAATAAAAGACGTAAAAATATAAAACACATGATCAAATTTTTTATTCACGTATTGAACCAAATGATAATTAAATATCTGGCAGGAAAAGTGTCTAGCGCGACGAGTTGAATTAAGATGTCGTGCAAAATGCGTATTTTTATAAGAAAAACGTCCGCGTCGTTTTTGGACCTTATGTTGTTTTTGTGTTGTCTGTTTTTATAAATACGACCGAATCTGAACGCATTTTAGAAAAGAATTATGCGGATGTTCTTATTTAAATAGAAGTTATCCCTGTTCCTGACATTATTACACTTTTATTTTTCTTGCTTTTATCATCAGAAGAAGAAATTCTCTTGCTTTGGAGACAGAAGGATATGCTTTAGAAGTAATATTATAGGTTTATAATAATAATAATAATAATAATAATAGCTTCGTTGCAATTACACATTATTTAAACAACTTCCAACAAGAGTTGTGTTGTTTGTAGTTGAAGAAATTACAGCTAATTTTTTTTTTAAATTATTTAAAAATATATATGTGTGTGTGTATATACACAGGGTTCGTCGGCGGACAGGAGCCAGTGGCGAGAGCCGACGCGCACTCCGGACGCTCTGTGCTCTCTGTATGAAGCAGCGCTCTGTCTGTTTGAAGAGGTAATTGAAAGAAAAAAAAAAAAAAAGTCCTTAAAGTAATTAGGAATAAGGTATTTTAATACTTTGTTGGTTCACATTGTTACCGACGGCGATGTTACAGGTCTGTCGCATGGCGTCGGATTACTCGAGGACGTGCGCGAGTCCGGACAGCATCCAGACGGGCGAGGCAGCCATGGTGTCCGAGACGTGTGAGGTGTACGTGTGGGGGAGTAACAGCAGCCACCAGCTTGTGGAGGGAACGCAGGAGAAGATCCTTCAGCCCAAACTCGCGGCCAGCTTCAGCGACGCACAGACGGTAAGAAATACGCACGCCGGTGATGTCTTACGCAAAAAACACGTGTTCAACTAATCATCGGAATCGGGAATTCATTCCCGGGGTACAGGGCGCTAAAAGTGAGCCTGTGTGTGTAATTCCAGATCGAAGCAGGTCAGTATTGCACATTCGTCATCGCGTCCGACGGCTCCGTCCGCGCTTGCGGTAAAGGAAGCTACGGCCGCCTGGGTCTGGGCGACTCCAACAACCAGTCCACGCTTAAGAAGCTGACCTTCGAACCTCACCGCGCCATCAAAAAGGTTTCCTCGTCCAAAGGCTCGGACGGCCACACGCTAGCGTTCACGAGCGACGGAGAAGTGTTCAGCTGGGGCGACGGAGACTACGGCAAACTGGGACACGGCAACAGCTCCACGCAGAAATACCCCAAACTCATACAGGGACCGCTGCAGGGAAAGGTACTGAGCACACGTCACTCGACTGATGCGTACTGCACACGCCTCATTTTAATACAAAATAATCCTTTTGTAGGGGGCGTGGCCTTTTCATCGTTAGCAGGTCACATGACCATCACATGTGCTCGGAACTCAATAACCTAATACCTAAATCTCCTTTAGACATCGTCTGCAGCTCCAAACTTGTGGTTTTAATAGAAAAGAGTAACAAGCGACTGCTTCATGGAGCAACTTTATACTGAAGTACGGTCCTGTAATGTTTTATTATAATATATAACGCGATCTTTACCAACACGTCAGTTCAGACGGGAGATATATGTGTGTGTGTATATATATTATCTGGAGTTATTTCTACTGCTAAGGTTATAGGAGAGACAGTACGGAGTAATCTTTGCGTTGATGTGCAGTCTGTAAAAATCTGTGAAATCCCAGAGATAGAGACAGACAGCTAGTAATGACCTCGTCGTATCGTTACCACACGTCCTCGTATAAACCTAATCCCGTCCGAACAGGGCTGTTTCCACACCTGGCTCGTTTGGAGCGTTTGTTTCGGAACCTGGTGCGTTTTCTCCCTTGGTTCCGTCCGTTCAGACGTATGATACGAACACGGAAATCGCGATCGGATCCGCGCCAAAACAGTGCCGACTGCAGACGTGGTCTTGTGGTCAGAAAGCAGTTTGACCCAACAAACTGTGACCCAACCTCTATAGCAATGCATCGTGGGAACTGCGTTAAGTTTACAAAGCGCTCCTGTCCGTTTTAAAATGGCGTGTAATGGCTCTTCTCTGAAACAGGTGAATTACAGCAATGTTGTCTGGATGAAAACATCGATTCCAGCTCAAAACGGATCAATTGTAATATCTACAGCTAAAGAGAAAGTTAAAAATAAGCACATAAGAACGTAAACAGGCGCACTCTGACCAATGAGAGGACAGTTTAGTCACACGTGACCTGCTTTGAAATGTCGTCTTGCGAAAGCGAACCGAGCCAAAGAGAAAAATGCAGCGCTGCGATCATTTAAGTCCACGTTCTGGAACAAAGCGCGAGATCTCCACGTCTGAAAACGCAATACTTACACGTGAAGTATCTTATGAGATCTGTGTTTGTGGCTCGCTCATGTTTAATGAGAGACAGAACACACTTGTTCCTTTAATCTGGGTGTGTGTGTGTGTGTGTGTGTGTGTGTGTAGGTGGTGGTGTCGGTGTCGGCCGGCTACAGGCACAGTGCAGCGGTTAGTGAGGATGGAGAGCTGTACACGTGGGGAGAAGGTGATTTTGGAAGACTGGGTACGTTTAGAAGACGACGACATGTTTATCTCATTTTTTTTTGTTTGTTTTGTTTGCTGTGTTTGTGTTTACACTGGATGCGTCACACAGCTAAATGTGAACGAGTGTGTCCTGTGTGTGTCGTGTGTGTGTGTCGTGTGTGTTGTTCTTAGGCCACGGTGATAGCAACAGCCGCAACATCCCCATGCTCGTGAAAGACATCAGTAATGTAGGCGAGGTGTCCTGCGGCAGCTCTCACACCATCGCGCTGTCGAAAGACGGACGCACCGTTTGGTCCTTCGGAGGCGGAGACAACGGTGAGTCGCGCGCGTCAGCCGCCGCCTGCGTTCTCCGTAGAGAGACCGCGCGGCTGTGATGATGTCATATTACGAAATAAAATTAAAAAAATAAATCACAGTCGCTTGAAGACATTTGTACGATTCGTAGCTTTATGAACAAATGGACTTTATAGATTTTCCGTGACCGCAAGCGTTGATCTTGATCTTCCAGTTTAATTCCAGGTTTATAATTTAGTTCCTCAGTGACATTTTGAGCTTTTAATCATGTGACTCCCGTCTAGTAGGAACGGCGAGCTCGCATTTCTTGCCACGACTTCTTCAGGAGACAGGAGCCGTGTTGCACTTCCGCCGTCTCATCCAGCTTCCGGTGAAGCGCGTTTACTCTCCCTTAATGCAGGCCAGAGCGCCGAATCCGGTTCTGTTTTTACATTTTACCAAATCTCTGCCATACACGAGACATTTCAGTTCCTGTCTTTTTCTTTACCCGTAAATTAAACCTACGGATTTTTACACACGACGTTCAGTAAAGCACATTTTCAGGCGCATTTCCGTGAATTCAGTTCTTCCGCTGATTCGGAGGTAGACGGACGGAGGCTTTTATCCATTTTTATTCTGAAGTCCTACGCTCACGCGGCGTGTCAGGATAAAAATAATAAAAATTGCGATAGCGAAAGAGACTAAAATGACACGTACGCTCTTGTTTAACTGTGACTCTCAAGAACCCGTCCACTTAGTAGCGCACAAAATGGGTCTTCAGCGTTACAGCGATATTCGTCATGTTAATTTGTAAAATGAAACAAAAGAGTAGATGTTTCTCACGCAATCCTATTTGTAAATCACGTGACCCCACGTGGGACCGTGACCTCTCACCTGGGAATGTGAACCCCTGTTCTAGAGTTTGTGATTGTTATTTTAAAAGAAATGTTATTTAAAAAAAAGATAGTTAGTGTAGGTATGATATCTCAAACAGTGTATTATGGTGTGACGCTGCGTTGTGTTGCGTTGCGTTGTGTTTATGCGCGTGTCTCCGTGTGCTCTCTGACAGGTAAGCTCGGTCACGGCGACACCAACCGCGTGTACAAACCCAAAGTGGTGGAGGCTCTACAGGGAATGTTCATCCGTAAAGTGTGCGCCGGAAGCCAGTCTTCTCTGGCCCTCACCTCCACCGGGCAGGTAAGAAGGTGGAACGTTAGAGAAGTGTATCAGCACACGTTTTTTCCGGTAGCCGGGTGTCCCGGGTGTCCCGGGTGTAACGGCGTTTGTGTGTTGTGCTCGTTTCCCAGGTGTACGCGTGGGGTTGCGGTGCCTGTCTGGGCTGCGGATCCTCCGAAGCCACCGCTCTCAGACCCAAGCTGATCGAGGAACTGGCCACCACTCGCGTCGTAGATATCTCCATAGGAGACAGTCATTGCCTGGCTTTGTCACATGGTAAAATACCACACACACACACACACACACACACATACACCTCATGTGTTTAGCATAACGGCTCGATTTATTCTCTGCTAAGCGTGCGTAGTTCTGCGTCATGATGCGTTGTACGTGTGTGTGTGTGTGTGTGTGTGTGTGTGTGTGTGTGTGGAGATGCGCGGTACAGATATGACTGCAGTAAATGCAGAGACGAGATGAGAAATGCGCCGACTCAGCCTTCAGGTGACGAGAAGAGACTTCAGAAAGCACGTCGGAGTGTGTGTGACCGTTGGACGTTGTTGTCTAGGCTCCACCTAAACTCGGACACCATCATAACTTATTTAAGGGATTATTAAACTCTTTTCCAAGCACTAACCGATTTAAAAAAAATTAAAAACAGGCACGATATGTTTGCAAGGAGTTTTTTTTTTTTTAAAAGCATGAATGCGATACTCATGGTCTTTGGCATCTCAAGATCCAAGATAAAGCTTTCAGATAAACGTATTTGTACAGAATGACTGTTTTCCAGTTCGGGAATGGTCCATCCATGCTTTTCATTGCCATGGTGACGGATGTTACGCCTGTTTTGGGTCTGATCGTTTCACCATCAGGACAGCGAGACTTCGGATTGGTCTCCTCTGGGTCACATTTTGTATTTGCAGGTCTGCCGTTTATAGAAAAACCCTCGTGTTGTTGTTTTTTTTTTTTTTTTTTCCTTTCCAGATTGAATTTTGAATGAATGACAGAACGAAATGTGGACGAGCAAAACATCGTTAGATTTCGCTGTCGAATTCTGACGTGGTTGGAATTTGCACACAGTCTGCAAACGAAAGCAGTTTAGTTGTCACACACTCTAATATTTTGTTCCACCGCCTTTAGCTTTGATTTTGGACAACCTCATGCGACGTCACAACGTTTACTTCAGTCCGGAGTAGCATTAATTTTTGGCCGAGATCTCGTATTGAGGACGGGAGAGTAGAAGCGCGCCGTAAAGACCTTCAGTGGGTTTAAGGTCAGGACTCTGTGGTGGGCAGTTCACGTGTGAAAATGATTCCTCGTGCTCTTTCACAATTTGAGCCTGATGAATCTTGACATCATCCTGGAGTGTGTCTGTGCCATTAGGGGGATAAAAAATCCGTTGATGCGATTCAGGTGCTCACCTACTGACTTCATTTTATTGCTGCGTAATGTTCCTGGGCCTCGACCTGAAGCAACCCCAGATCATAACACTGCCTCCGGGTGCGTCGCTTCATGCGCTTCCCTTCTTCAATCCGGACTCATCAGAGCACACGACCTTGTTCCGTTCCTCCACAGTCCAATCTTTATGCTCCCTAGCAAATGGAAGTTGTTTTTTTCTGATTAGCCTGACTGACCAGTGGCTTTCTTCTGGCCACGCAGCTGTTTAGTCCCAATCCCGTGCGTAAGGAAATAGTCTTACTTTCTCTATTAAACTTTCTCTATTAACTCAGTTCCAGAGATTTCAGAAATCTCCTTATTTATTTTCTTTGCTCGACGAAGGCCGATAATTTGCCCCTTCTGAAACACGGGAACATCTCTTCCACGACCACGGGGTACGACTCCCGACACGGCGGTTTAAGAAATGAGAAACGAGGGTTAAAAGAATTGTTGGCAGCCGAAACATATTAATCACTGCAGCAATGATCCAGTTATATGCTTTTTTTTTTTTTTTTTTTTTTTTCCTTTTCAGATTATTTGCTTATTTAAATCCAAACAGCGCCTTGTAGTGTCTCTGTAGTGTTTTGACAGATATTTCTGACTGACCTAAAAGTGTTCTTATTCTTCTTGTCTTGTTCTTGTTCTTGTTCTTATTAACCATTTTGTAGATAACGAAGTTTACGCCTGGGGGAATAACTCGATGGGTCAGTGCGGTCAAGGCAACTCAACCGGTCCCATCACCAAACCCAAGAAGGTGATTGGTTTAGACGGAGTGGCCATTCAGCAGATTTCTGCAGGCACCTCCCACAGCCTGGCCTGGACCGCCCTTCCCCGAGACAGGTTAGCGTCTTATAATAGAGTATCGTTTCTATGACAACTCGATGGGTTGAAGAATGAACTGTTTAGTCTCCAACTCTAATGTTTTCTCACTTCACGTCATGCAGTGATGGGCAGCGAGTAGCGAAGCTGTTTGAATCAATTAGCTTGTAGGAAGTTAAACTGTTTTTCCGACCCAGTAGTGCTAAAGTATTGTTTTTATTATTATACGTATTAAAAATATATATTGTGTATTATGTCTTGTGTATCAAGTCATCAAGTCTCCTTCCTGCTCTCGGTTTCACATCGACGTCGATCCCAAAAAGAGTCGATTCACTAATTCCGGGTGTTGAAAACTAAGAGTCAACTCCAAAACTGTAGAGTCGATTCCACATGAATCGCTTCTCATGCGCTCTCTGTCTCTCTCTCTCTGTCTGTCTCTGTCTCTCTCTCTCTCTCTCTCTCTCTCTGTCTCTCTCTCTCTGTCTCTCTCTCTCTCTGTCTCTCTCTGTCTCTGTCTCTCTCTGTCTCTGTCTCTCTCTCTGTCTCTCTCTCTCTGTCTCTCTCTCTGTCTCTCTCTCTCTCTCTCTCTGTCTCTCTCTCTCTCTCTCTCTCTCTCTGTCTCTCTCTCTCTCTCTCTCTCTCTCT
>CM074984.1:904834-907334 GCA_037576825.1 Pangasius krempfi
AACTGTAGGAAATCTGACCCGTTCATGTGACTGAGTGTTTCTGCAACGATAAATTCACGCTTTCACTCCACTCTGGACTTTTAGATCGAGTTTTATTCTCCACAGCGCTGCTGAGTCCTGGACTGTGATTGGTCAGAAGGAGTTGATGAGTTTTCTATAACAGCAGCTCTGACAGTAGCGCAGCTGCACATCACAGCTTTATTCATAATTAACGCGCTCGCTCTGATACGGTATCGTTTCTATAGTAACAGCTCATTCACCAGGACGTGCACGCCGGACGCTCCACATAAACGTGTGTAATCGGTAATATTTTATAAGAAGATATTTATTTAACACTGATGGAAGGAGTCTCCAGTGTCAGCGCTTTGTAACAATCAGAGATGAAGCTGTAACTTTCATCTTCAGGACAGAGGAGTTTTCGCTTCTTTGCGGTTTCTCGGTAACAAAAGATGACAAGCTGCGTTTTTTCTTTTGTCTTATTAACGACTGTTTATAGCTGCTATAACGTAAGCGACAACAGGAACTAACTTGTTTCACAAACATTAAATGTAACTATAAACGGATAAAAAGGATGACGTGTTGTTCTTTAATAAAGAAAATATTGTAACTGTTGGTAAATTGCTGAGGTAAAAGAGGAATAAAGCGCTTGGGGACAATAAGGAAAATAATTTAGAGTTATTTAGATATAATTTAGAGAATCAACTTCAGAGTGATAACAGTAACTTCACTTAACTTCACCCGTCTCTCACACACACACACACACACACACACACACACACACACACACACGCACGCAGGGTGAAACCGCTCTGACTCATAATGCACTGATGCGGGGTTGGATTCCAGCACGTTACTCACACTGTGCTTCCCTGTAGATGTTTACGTACAGACTCCACAGGTACGCCTACAGTGCTGAGAAATACCCAGAATGCCCTTTTCCAGCAGAAATCTGAAATCTGTTTGAATTCTACAGTCTGCAGAGGTTCTCTGTCTCGCTCGTTAGCACTGTGTATGGACTGCAGTGTGTGAGATTAAATACTGACCCAGCCGTGTGTATTACACACTGCCTGACCAAACAAGAGTCGCTGTTTAGATTTGAATAGGCGACTCGTAAGAGTCTATGAACAGATCGTTATTAGAGCGATTATAATGTTTCCAGCATGTTATACGTTTGGCACCAGTTCTTTTAATCTTAAAACTGATGCAGCTCTTGATGGAAATAACATCACAACATTTATTTCCATCATCAGGTGCATCAGGTTTTGGTCAGGATCTCGTACTGCCAGTGAAAGAGCTGAGCGCTCTGTAACGTCTCCTCCAGCACGTCCCGAAGACCTTCTCTGAGGTTAAGGTCAGGACTCAGAGGAGCCGATTCACGTGTGAAATGATTCTTCATGCTCTCTGAACCTTCTTTCACAGTTTTAACCCTGATGAATGTGGCCGTGTCGTCCTGGAACATGGCCATTGTGCGTCTTTCTACACGGTTATTAAAGAACTAAAAGCTACACACTTCATCCTTTAAGATTAAAAGAACTTTTGCCGAACATATAACACGCTAGAAACATTATAATCGCTCTAATAATCATCCACACACACTCTTATGTATTATTACTAGACAGCCACTTTTTTGTGGCCGGGCCGTGAGTAATGGAGGTGATGTTTTTGTGTGTGATGTCACAGCGTGTTGGACCTGAACGCCTTTGAGAGACAGAACAAGGCTGAAGGTTTGGGGATGGTGTCAGAGGAGGGAACAAGTGAGTCACTTCCTGTTTTATTACACTGATTTACACCATTTACAGAGAAACACAGAGGATTTATGATTCTCTTATTATGACGAAACATTAGCTAAGCGAGCTCATACGATAGGATTGTTTTAAAGTGTAAAGGATGTGTATATTATTCTCATTCATGACCTGGAGCACCATGACAGGAAGTACGATATTACACTTCCATATCATATTCTATTACGATCTGCGATATTATCATAATCTTGTTTTCTAAAAAAAATGGTTCAGTATTTATCTGTAGCTGTTCTCACTGGTCGCTTTTTTTAATTAGATGTGAATTATTTGTGATTATTTAGAGCTGCACAACAGCAATATCATAGTAAATAACCAGCCTCATTACATCACTGTAATAAAGTCACATGATCTCATTTCTCATTTTGGTCTAATATCATATGAGTGAATTCATCTGATATTGACCATGGAGTAATGGTTATAATTCTTTTCCTCCCAGTCTCCTGTTTCACTCAACCCATTTTTCTCCATCACCACAATACCCTCCCTTTTTTATCCTCTCTCTCTCTCTCTCGATCTCTCTCTCTCTCTCTCTCTCGATCTCTCTCTCGATCTCTGCTCGGGTGTCAGACATGAAGCTAGAACGGGGTAAATAACACCTCTGTCCCTCTCTCTGTCTCTCTCATCTCTCTCTCTGTCCCTGTAAACCATGTCTCTCTTTTGCTGTTTTGCATTAACATGTCAGTCAAGGATAAAAATCA
>CM074984.1:914834-917777 GCA_037576825.1 Pangasius krempfi
ACTCACTCACCATCCAGAGAGCGCAGGGTACAAACACACACACACACACACACACACACACACACACACACACACACACACTTACATGCATCAGCATCATCTCTCCCCTCCCCAGGCATTCATTTTACATACAAACGCCTCTGTACCTCTTCTGTGTGTGTGTGTGTGTGTGTGTGTGTGTGTGTGTGTGTGTGTGCGCGCAGATCTCTGAGAACGTGGACTCAGTAGAACTGGACCCACAGGAACACGCTTTCACTCGGACCATCGACGAAGAGGCAGAACTGGAGGAACGAGCCGACCGAGAGAGAGACCGAGAGGACAGCCATCAGGAGCAGGAGGATGACGAGGAGAGGGAGCATGAGGTCATGACCGCAGGAAGTGAGTGCACACGCACACACACACACACACACACACGCAAACGCGCACACACACACACACACACACACACACACACACACACACGCGCAAACGCGCACACACACACGCGCAAACGCGCACTCACGCAATCACTAATCTGGACATATTGAAATCTAGACATATCAGATTAGATTGAGATTTTGTGCCGCTCTTTGTGCCGCGTCTCCGTCGGTGCAGAAATTTTCCAGTGCTTTCTCTCGGCGCGGGACGTGGTGCGAAGCCGGGAGCGAACTCGCACAAGCAGCATCGGAGTCCCAGACGAGTCTGTTCAGCCTGGCCAGGAGCGCAGGAACAGCGTCCCCTTACAGGACAGGCAAGACCTCTACACCACCACCTGCAACGGCATCATCCATCGCTGTGCCATGCTCCTGATGGCCATCAGCCCGACGCTCGCGCAGACGACCAACGAGCAGCCGGCGATGAGCGCCGCCATGCAGGACGCAGGCGGGTTTATGACCAGGTAAATAACTACTACACACTACAATCCATCCGATACACGCATTAAAGCGTAGCTGTGTTTCAGACGTTAATAATGTGCGTGATGTGTGTTTAGGAGCGAGAGTTTGTCCACGGAGAGTCGTTCCGTCCAGAGCGGTCCGAGTTACAGACTCACTAAATCCAGAAGCGAGTCTGATCTCTCCCAGCCCGAGTCCGATGAAGAAGGATACTCGCTGGTCGGTACACACACGTACACGTGCTAATCATGCTTTAATGTTGTGTGTGTGTGTGTGTGTGTGTGTGTGTGTGTGTAAATGTGGCTGAGGGAACTTCTCTATGAACTGTTACAGAGTGGCAAGAGGAATGTTGACCTGGATTTGGCGTTCACTCATAAAAAGAAAGGTGAGTCTCTTAATTTAATCTCTTTTAAAGGTTTTTGTGTGTGTTGAAGTGGCTCTTAACCTTCCTGATTTTATTCAGAATTCATTTTATTGAAGGTAACCTGCCCTTTTTCTCTTCTGTTTGGCTGTGTAGCTAACAAGAACTTATTATTTATTTACTTGTGTGTTTGTTTATTTAACCTCCTGACCATTCAGGTCGCACGTTGAGGGCCAAAGGGGACAAAAAAAACAAAACATGGAGGACAAAGAAGCTCAAAATCTCTTGAGAATTTTCTTCCTCCGAAGTTACAGCGAAGACGAACAACCTCTTCATCACCAGAGTTTTATTTCATCTGCTTTAATGAGTATAACTAACCTAAACTAGAGCACAAGCAAGGCTAGTTAGTTAGCCGATACTAGTGAGGTACTAGTAAGAAAGTTGTGATCATTACAGCGTGCACATCACCAGCCATTCTTCCGCCAAGACTAACGGAACTTTATACGTATACATTAAGACAATATTAAAATGATATTCACGTCACTCAAATCAACAGCGATTTAGTGTTAGAAAAAGACGTGATAATACACGTGAGGAGAGACGTCGTTTCCAATCATACGTTCATGTTTGTTGTCTGATTTACTCGCAGCTGTTTTGACTCAGTGAGCCTCACGCTCATGAAAATCCGTCTTCTCCGCGTCGCTTCTAATTACTTGTCCCGCTTTCGTCCCCGTCAGATTTTGCACACAGCACTCCAGACTCTGCCGACTGGTTCGGCCGGCGTTTGGGTTGCGAGCGTCTGTACAGCTCCCCTCAGTCTTACGAGGAGTCTGACATGGACCTGAGCTGCACGCTGCAGATCCACGCGCTCATCGACAACATCGTCAGCTTCATCAGTGGCGATGTGGGAAACACGCCCGGGTTCAAGGAACCGGAGGAGAGCATGTCGACCAGTCCTCAAGCTACGATCATAGCCATGGAGCAGCAGCAGGGCAGAGCGGAGGTACAGGACGTGCTTATACGCTTTGAGACGCGTTCTAACGCGGTTGAAGATAAACTAATTGAAGATGAAATCGTTAAGGAACCATAGCACTGTCGAATTCTTCTTCCGATTGGTCAGAAAAGCGTTGATTAATTTTCTGTATCGCTTCTACACTCCGCTTATAATCATCAGAGCGAAAACACGTGTAATCATTGATGTGGTGAAGCTCTGTGTTAGGAGATGTTTATTTAACATTTATGGAAGGAGTCTCCAGTGTCAGAGGTATAGCTGTAGCAATAATTGTTGTAGTATAAGAGGAATAAAAAAGGGAAATAATCACATTTTTGTGTGTGTGTGTGTGTGTGTGTGTGTGTGTGTGTGTGTGTGTGCGTAGCTGCGATTAGACGCGCTGCATCAGATCGTGGTTTTGATCTCTGGGATGGAGGAGAAAAGCAGTCAGGCCGGAGAAGAGGGCGTGGCCGGGCGTGGTCCCGCCGCCTTTCACTCCGCCTCCTTGCTGACGTCAGTCAGACTGCAGTTCTTGGCAGGATGCTTTGGCCTCGGCGCCTGTAACGGGGGACTGAAGGGCGAGAGCGTCCAGCTGCACCACTACCAGGTAATCATCACCCATGGGCAGCTGTACTGTACTGTACTGTGCTGTAGAGGCTTTGGGGCTGCGGTTGCTACGAGCAGCTTCGTACTCAGGACTCCATCAGCGGACGGTGGAT
>CM074984.1:917877-934326 GCA_037576825.1 Pangasius krempfi
ACTGTAAAGCTACAGCACACAGAGACGCTCTACACAACTGTGTGTTTCAGACTTTGTGGCAACAGTTTGGGGAAGAATGTCAGGGGTGCACATACTTTTATCTGTATGGTGCATATTTCATGCATTTTTATAAAATGGTTTGTGTTAAAATTGAAATTACAAAGCTTGATGTCACTTTTTAGGAAAATGATTTTGAGCAAATCGTCGACAGAACCAGAAAACATCTGAAAATTTCTTTTACTTCTGCACTCGTACATGGACATACATTTTTTTTTTTCTTACTTTTGTTTTTTTTTTTTCTTTTTCCAGGACGGCATTCGAGCTGCTAAGAAGAGACTACAGATGGACATTCAGACAGCAGTGCACAAGATCTACCAGCAGCTTTCCATCACACTGGAGCGAGCTCTTCAGTCTAATAAGCACCATATAGGTAATGTATAGAAGAATACTGCATCACACACACACACACACACGGTGTGAACTAAGCAGTCGTGTGTGTATTTGTGCACACAGAGGCTCAGCAGCGGCTGCTGTTAGTGACCGTATTTGCCCTCAGCGTGCGTTACCAGCCCGTGGACGTTTCGCTGGCCATCTCCAGCGGTCTGTTAGACGTGCTCTCTCAGCTGTGCGGTAAGGAAACCCTGCTGGGACACACTCTCCAGCTCCTGCACAAACCCGCCGGCTCCCAGCTCAGCACAGCGCTCAAAGTGGCCAGCACCCGACTGCTGCAGATCCTCGCCATCAGCACCGGGTAAAAAAACAAAACAAAACAACAAAAACCAAACAAAAACAACAAACATCAGCTGACATTAACTAGCACCACAACGTTTCTTTTTTGGGCAAATGACCCCAAATTATAACAGTATCAATTTTCTCTGACCATAAGATGTTTTAATAAAATAAATACCTGACCACTGTAACATTTGAACGCGTTGTTATGTCAGTAACGTGCGTATGTGTAACGCAGAAAAAAACAAAAACAAAAAAACAAAGCCTGTCTTACCAGTCGAGTGAGAAGCGTCGTGTTGTTATAGGAAAATAATCCACGTCAGCGGAATCTGGTTAGTACGTGACGCGTGATTCTGCGTCTGCGTGCAGAAGCGATACGAGCCGCATCGTTCGCACACTGACTGTGTATCATATGTACATCCGAGCTTGGTCTCTTTTTAAACGTTCCGCTGTCGTCGTGATTGTTGTCATGAGCTGCGTCTCAGATCGAAAACTCGGACCTTACACTCAAAAAGTATTTATTAATCTACAAAATCCAGAAGGCTGTTACGCCTTTGAAGGAGTCAAGAGAGTTATTTTTAATTCTAGTAGGAAAACCGGTTAGTGTTAGTAATCAATAACGCTCTAAAATAGTACGTAATTATGATTTTTTTTATTTATTTTGAGCTATGCTAATAAGGACAGTGATACAACTAAATTTTCAGGTACCGTATTAATTTAAACGTAAGCTTGTCAGAAAGTGACTCTCCGTAGAATTTTTAGGAAAAAAAATCAACACTGCACAATCGACTTAACGTGTATCTCAAAGCTGTCGGATTAAAAGTTATTTATATCCGTGAAGTTTAAACAGTAACCTATAATTCAAGTTTATTAGACAAACAGGAACGTGGCTTCCGTGTCAATCACGCTAATTTATTTTTTCCCCCATAAACCTTAAAGGTGCAGTCGTCAGTGTTACGTGGAATAATGTGGAAAATTACAATACAAATTACAATACAAATGATAAAAACCTAATAGTTTAAGCCTCAGAACAAGTGTATTAAGTAGATGGAGAAAGGATCTAAAGTAAAACAAATAAATAAAAGAGATATATGATTACATCACGCACTGAATGATTGAGTCAATGACTCAAACACACAAACTAAGTGTTGTTGTTTTGTTTCTTTTGTTTCAGGACGTACGCTGATCGCTTGAGCCCGAAAGTGGTTCAGGCTCTGTTGGACCTGCTCTGTAGTCAGCTGAAGACTTTGTTGTCGCAGGCTGCAGGAAGTGTCCTCAGCACAAGTCCAGAGTCTGAGGAGGAGAAGACCGACGACGGCACAGACGGCACGAAAAAAGACTTCAGGGGTAAATCAAACAAGCACACGTTCTGTTACTCAGACAGCTTCACTACGCATCGGAGTTTTATCATCAGTTGAAAAATAAACATGCTGTGTGTGTTTGGTTTCAGCGTTACTGCGCAAGCAGCACACGGCAGAGCTGCATCTCGGAGACTTTCTAGTGTTTCTGAGAAGAGTCGTATCTTCTAAAGCCATCCAGTCCAAGATGGCGTCTCCTAAATGGACTGAAGTGCTGCTTAACATCGCAGCGCAAAAATGCTGTTCAGGTACAAGGACCTCGCAATATAGCTGTTTTTGTTGTTGTTGTTGTTGTTGTTGTTGTTTTTACGCTTTTTTTTTTAATACTTTTTAAAGTTGGAACTGTACCATGTGCTTAACTCCTTAAACATTTTTTTTTTTAATTTCTTAAAATTTCATGTCAAATTTTGATTAAAAAGTGTGTGTAGGAATACCATAAGTAAAATATCATACCTGAAATTAATGCTTCCAGTGTGTTTATAAACATAAATCGGTATCGTTCAGGTCTAAAATATTTAACGTTGACGTCCAAAATTGTAGAAATGATCTTTTTATTTTTAAAAAAAACGAAATACTGCAATATTCTTGACATGCACAAAATTTCTGCCATTTAAGAGTGTTACACACTGCAGTTAAAAAAACAAAAAAAACCCGAGTCTGCCACAAAATTATTATTATTATTATTATTATTATTTAATTTGTGTAAAAAGTTTGTAAATACTGTATATCCCAGAGACAGTAGGATAATGATTGATGTTAAATTACAGTATGTTCTGTCAAGTGGTTTAGAGGTGACGTACATTTTATATTCTCTGCCGTCGTCGTGATTGTTGTCATGAGCTGCGTCTCAGATCAGAAACTCTCATCTTACACTCAAAGTATTTATTAATCAGTAAAATCCAGACGACTGTTAACACGAAGCAAGAGCCTTCAGTAGGTTTGAAGGTGAAATGATTTTAATGTTTTAAAACAAATCTGTCTCTATAAGTGCTTAAGTTAATTTTATAATTTAGAATAAATGTGTTTTTTGTATTTCAGGCGTTCCACTCGTGGGGAATTTGAGGACACGGCTGCTGGCCCTGCACGTCTTGGAGGCTGTACTTCCTGCCTGTGAAAGTAGCGTCGAGGGTCATCAAATGACCCAGGTACTGACGTGCGAGTAGCCGATTAACCGCGTTCCCGTTACGCAGCTACGTAAAATACAAAAATGCTGGGTGCAAAATAACAACGGGTCCATGGTGTAATTTCCCTGTTAGGTTTAAACTCGTGTCTCTTTCACTGGATGAAATAATGAGCATGAGACGTAGCAGTAATGAAGAAGCGCAAACCTAACGAGGCCTAGGGTGCCAATACTTTCACCCTTAGTGAGAATGGATTGAGTTTTGAATCCACTGACATCAAAAGATAAGAAAAATATAAATCTTGCGCTACGTTATGACGCTATACCTCGTGTAAGGAGCGTGTATGCTGGCAGATGTTCAGGATCGTCGGGATTTCATCGACGTCTAGGGTGCCAATACTTTATCCCTGCTCAGAATGCGTATTTCTCATATTTTCGTCTGTAAATTCATCTTCCATGATGACTTCATCCTGGTCAGGGTCACGGTGGATCCGGGGGCTATCCCAGGAATACCGAGCTGGAAGCAGGAATACGTCCTGGATGGGAAGCCAGAGATGATATTTAATTTAAAAATAAATAAATAAATAAATAAATAAATAACGCGACTTATTACGAGAGACTCTCACTAACTGACACCTCGATGCTGTACCCTTTGTAGTGAGCATGCGCAGTACAGAGAGATAATCAGGTGTATATAGTGCGTGTTCACGATTGTTAATTACGTTTGTAATGCGCTTCTCTACGGGCGTGTGCAGAATAGTCCACGTCGTTAACGTCTTTCCCTTTCCCTCAACGTCAGGTGGTCGAAAGGTTGTTCTCTCTGCTGTCGGACTGCATGTGGGAGGCTCCTGTCGCTCAGGCCAAACACTCCGTCCACCTGAAGGAGAGAGAGCAAGAGGTCAAACTGCAGGTCAGCAGCACCAACTCGCGTAAAATAAACAACAGACTGTCCTGTTTTAAGTGGGTTGGTTGCTATGGTGATTATATAAGGTGTGGGGATACAACTAATGAGTATTATAGATCCCAAAATAGGTGATATATCAATATAATATCAAAATCATTTTCAGTGTTGAGAATAGACTGCACAGCTGAGGAGGAGGTTGACTTTGAGTTTTTGGCGTGTGTGTGTGTGTGTGTGTGTGTGTGTGTGTGTGTCAGGGTGAGGCAGAGGAGGAGGAAGAGAACCTGCCTGTTCAGGAAGTGATCTTCGACCCTGAGAAGGCGCAGTGCTGCGTGGTGGAAAACGGACAGGGTCTGACGCACGGCAGCGGCGGGAAAGGCTACGGCCTGGCTGCTACAGGCATCTCATCAGGCTGCTACCAGTGGAAGGTAACACACACACACACACACACACACACACACACACACACACACACACACACACAGAGTTCTTAATTCATAGACATCTCTTTCACTCCATAATAAACGTTCACTCCAGTCACTCCAGTGTATACCCGGTGTCCTGCATGTCTGTAAGCTGTGAGCTTGTCTTCTCTCAGTTTTACATAGTGAAGGAGAACCGTGGGAACGAGGGAACGTGCGTGGGCGTGTCTCGCTGGCCCGTACACGACTTCAACCACCGCACCACGGCCGACATGTGGCTGTACCGCGCTTACAGCGGCAACCTGTACCACAACGGAGAGCAGACGCTCACGCTGTCCAGCTACACGCAGGGCGACTACATCACCTGCGTGCTGGACATGGAGGCTCGCACCGTGTCCTTCGGCAAGAACGGAGAGGTCAGGTGGACGCGCGACGTGTTCATCAGTTTATAGTTACAGTGAATGTCCTGGAAACATGTTACTTCCTGTTCTCACTAACCTTATAGCAGCTTTAAACTTGTCAACCGCAAAGTGTAAAATCTTCCGTCCTGAAGATGTCACAAAATTTAGTTACAGCCTTCTCTCTGACTGTTACAAAGCACTGACACTGGAGACTCCTTCCATAAAAGTTAAATAAATATCCTGTGAATGAGCCACAGAAACGATAACGTATTAGAACGAGTGCATGAGTATAAAGCTGCGCTACTGTCCGAGCTGCTGTTATAGAAAATTAATCAACACCTTCTCGATGTAGGAGCCCAAACTGGCTTTCGAAGACGTGGACGCTACAGAGCTCTACCCATGCGTGATGTTCTACAGCAGCAACCCGGGAGAAAAGGTAAAAGGCAGTTAATGAAGATGGGTACACTCGGGAAAAGGAATAAATCTCTCTAACTTATCTGGTGCGTTTCCAGGTCAAAATCTGCGACATGCAGATGCGAGGGACGCCGCGCGACCTTTTACCCGGCGACCCCATCTGCAGTCCCGTGGCCACCGTCCTTGCCGAGGCCGTGTCTCAGTTGGTGAGGATCCTGCACCGCTCGGACGGCTGGACGCAACCCATCAACCGGTGCATGCTCCAGCGGCTGCAGCAGATCCGCGGCTGTCTGCGCGACGGCGCTCCGCCTCCAGGCGGCGCGAGACTCCGTAAGAGCCGCTCGGCCCAGAGCCGCGACGAACAGGACGAGGCGAAGGAAGAGGACCGGGACGAGGAGCGAGGCAGAAGCGGCCGGGAGCTGACGGAGGTGCAGCTGCGCACGCTGTGTAACCTGATATGGCCCGTGCTGGCGGTGATCGGAGGCGTGGACGGAGGCCTGAGGGTCGGCGGTCGCTGCGTGCACAAGCAAAGCGGGAGACACGCCACCCTGCTGGGCGTGGTGAAGGAGGGCAGCATGTCGGCCAAGGTGCAGTGGGACGAGGCAGAGATCACCATCAGGTGAGACGAACTCAACACCTGTAGAAGTCATTTTACTGAGTGCTGAATTCACGAAACTTCTGTCAGGCAGTCGGTCTGTTTCCACTGTGTCTGTTATTTACTCTTCAAAACTTACATCTGCTGTAGCAGTTCCTCTCGTCTGTCTCTCTCTCTCTCTCTCTCTCTCTCTCTCCCTTTTTGTGTCTCTCTGTCTCTCTCTCTCTCTCTCTCTCTCTCATACTATGTCTGTCTCTTTGACTCCCCCTCTCTCTTAATCTTTCTCTTTATTTTTTCTGTTTCTCATTATCTCTCTTTCTCTGTATTTTTTTAATCTCATCCTTTATTTCCTTCCCGTCTCTTTCTCCTTCTCTCTCTGTCTCTCTGTCCGTCTCTGTGTACCTTTACATCTTTTCATCCTTCACTTCCTTCCTCTCTCTTTCACTCTCTCTCTCTTCCTCTCTCTTCACTCTGTTTCTTTTTTCTATCTCTTTCTCTCTCCCCCTTCCCTTAGCCTTTGTCTTTGTCTTTCTTTTTCTGTTTCTCTTTATCTATCTGTGTCTTTATATCTTTTCATCCTTTACTTCCTGCCCCTCTCTCTGTCTCTTTCCCTCTACCCCTTTCGCTCTCATTTTTTCTTTTTTTTTCTCTTTATCTGTCTCCCCCCTTTCAGCTCCTCTCTGTCTCTCTCTCTCTCTCTATCTCTCTTGCTCTCTCTCTCTCTCTTTTTCTTTCACTCACTTTCTCTCTGTGTGAACCTTTTCATCTTTGACCTCCCCTCCTTTCTTTAGCACTTTCTCCCTCTCTCTCATAGTGTTTATTAGCTTCATGTCTTTTCATGTCCTCTTCACCTCGCACTCCTTCACACTCTCTTTCTCTCTACTTCTCTCTCTCTTCTTCTCGTCTTCTCTACCCCTCCATGTTCTTTCACGTCCACTCCTCACTGAAGCTTCCCCGCTTTCTGGTCACCTAGTGACACGCCGCTGTATAACTTGGAGCCGTGTGAGCCGCTGCCGTTTGACGTGGCACGTTTCCGAGGTCTGACCGCCGCGCTGCTCCTGGACCTCACCGCTCTGGCTTCGCTGCAGGACGACGGCGCCAAGCTCTCGCCTTCCTCCTGCTCCTCTTCTTCCTCGCGCCGCCACGAGCGCCGACACCGGCACGAGCCTCATGAGCCAGAGACTGAAGACGGGCCGGGCGACCTGCGCGTCTCTCACAGCCTGGATGAAGTGCGCTCCCACGCCCACACCGCTGCCCACGCTGAACCCCAGAAGGCCCCCGTGCTGGCCGAGGTCCACGCCGTGCAGCTCTCCTACCTCTGCCTCGGCGCCATGAAGAGCCTGAGCGTCCTGCTGAGCTGCAGCAAGTACGCCGAGCTCCTGCTCATCCCCAAGGCCGTGCCTGACAGCGGCCACAACTCCGACTGCGGCAGCCCGAGCATCAGCGTCTCACAGGAGGAGGCAGAGATGCGCTCGGCGCTGCAGTTCCTCATGAGACACATGGTGAAGCGGGCCGTGATGAGGTCACCCATTAAACGCGTGCTGGGATTGGCCGAACTGGAGCGGGCGCAGGCTATGATCTACAAACTCGTCGTCAATAGCGTGATGGAGGAGCAAGAGGGCGGGAGAGCCAAACAACGTGAGTCTCTCACTGACACACACACACACACACACACACACACACACACACACACACACACACACACAATTTTCTGTGAATGAACACTGATTTTTATCACAGTAGCTCATCACTGTATCTGTAGTGTGTGTGTGTGTGTGTGTGTGTGTGTGTGTAAATAAAAAAATTATTGGAATCATTTGGATTGAACTGAATCATACTGGATTGATGCTGAATCTGTGTGTGTGTGTGTGTGTGTGTGTGTGTGTGTGTGTGTGTGTGTGTGTGTGCGCGTGCGCGTGTGTGTGCGCAGCGGATGGTGAGAGTGAGGAGCTGGAAGGTGAGCAGCAGTTCCAGACGCCGGTCACCACCTCACCTTCTGCCTCCAGCAGCACCTCATTTATGAGCTCCTCTCTAGAGGACACCACCACGGCAACCACGCCCGTCACCACGGCAACCACACCTGTCACCGATGCTGAGACCGCGCCAGCCTCGGAGTCACCGGGAGTTATGCCCCTCAGCCTGCTCAGGTACACACACACACACACACACAAGAAATGCATGATTGTCTGTGCTGATGTGGTATTTAGAGGAGTGTGTGTGTGTGTGTGTGTGTGTGTGTGTGTGTGTGTGAGTAGACAGATGTTCTCCAGCTACCCCACCACCACGCTGCTGCCTGCTCGACGAGCTCAGACGCCTCCGGTCTCGTCCCTGCCCACGTCTCCGTCAGACGAACACGGTCGCAGACAGAGCTTCACCTCACCTGAGTCTCAGCCTGCCAGAAGTACCAACAGGACAGGTCTATACACACACACACACACACACACACACACACACACGCAAGCTAGAAACTATATATTAACCTTGTATGATATTGAGTTTTCGTCTGATCCTAAAAGCCACTAGGAGGCGCTGTTGAGTGTTGCAGTAGGTTTAAATGTATATTTCTCTGTGTGCAGCGCTGTCGGACCCCAGCAGCCGTCTCTCCACGTCTCCTCCTCCCCCCGCCATCGCTGTACCCCTGCTCGAGATGGGGTTCTCCCTCAGACAGATTATGAAGGCTCTAGAAGCCACAGGTATACACACACACACTCACACACACACACACACATTATTTAAAGTCCAGTGTGTTTACCTGAACTTTTTTCCCAGGTGCGCGAGGTGAGGCCGACGCCCAGAACATCACAGTCCTGGCCATGTGGATGATCGAGCACCCAGGCACTGAGGACTCGGAGGAGCGCACCATGTCTTCTGACTGCTCGGGGGCGGCCGGAGGAGGTAAGAGTGCGGAGCGGAGCTACCTGCGCTCACCTGGAGACATTCCCAACGCGGACGCCGCAGAGCCGGAGGAGGGATTCAGTGAGAGGTAGACTCTATACGTATTTATATTAAATATAATATTATTCCAGGTAAAAAACATTCAGT
This sequence comes from Pangasius krempfi, assembly GCA_037576825.1. Lineage (NCBI taxonomy): Eukaryota > Metazoa > Chordata > Actinopteri > Siluriformes > Pangasiidae > Pangasius > Pangasius krempfi. The sequence goes on from CM074984.1 coordinate 926,860, forward strand.
TACTCTTGTGACACTTGTCTCTGATCTCAGCCCTGAAGGATTAGATCAAGACTCCGCCTCTGCCTCCACTGGCCACGCCCCTCGTGGGCGGTCGGCCGCCAGTAGGAAGCATCGCTTCGATCTGGCAGCACGCACTTTACTGGCTCGTGCAGGTACCTCACGCGCGCACACACACACACACACACACACACACACACACACACACACACGATTGTGTTGCGAGAGTTCATTGGTGTGCTGGTGGTTTTCCGTGTAGCTGGACTGTACCACTCGGTGCAGGCCCACCGCTCTCAGGTGCGCAGGGAGGGGTCAGGGCTGCAGCAGGACTCGGGCTCACTGGGCGGAGTTTACGACTTCAACCTGGACGAGGAGCTGGAGCTGGATCAAGAGGCGATGGAGGCCATGTTCACCCAGGAGCTCGCTTCAGACTCGGACATCCTGGGAATGTGGATTCCGGAGGTACTGGACTGGCCAACATGGGTGTGTGTGACAGCGGCCTGGGGCTGCAGCTACTTTCCTACTCACTCTTAACTCTGTTAACCAAGGACGGACACACACACACACACACACACACACACACTTAAAAGGTGTTGATTAATTTTCTATAACAGCAGCTTTGACAGTAGTTATAGTTCATATAGCGATAGTTCACCCAAAAATTTAAATTAAGATCATCACTCACTCCCCCTCATGTCGTTCCAAAGGACAGAGGAGTTTACGCTTCTTCGCGGTTTCTCTGTAACACGTCAAGGTGAGGTTAACTTCAGGTGAGAGAAGAAAGGGAAGCTGCTGAGGGAATGACTGTTTATAGCTGCTATAACGTAAGTGAGAACAGGAATTAACTTGTTTTGCTGGTGTTCCACAACTTTAAACATAACTATAAACAGATTAAAAAAAAAAAGGTGTCACTCTTTAATAAATTAAAAAAATTGTAATTCAGAAAATTGCTGTGGTACAAGAGGAATAAAACACTTGGGGACATGCTGTTATGGGAAAATAATCAACTTTAGGGTGATAACATTAACTCTGCTTTATCACGCCACCCTGTCACTCAGTATTTTATTGTAACACACACACACACACACACACACACACCCCCCTTTGTTCACAAGCGGTAACACTTCAGCAGACTGTTGCATGCAGAGATGGTTGTTTTACTCCGCAGCACTCTGAGTATTTTATTAAAGAAAAGCTCTTCCTGTTTTCACTAACACGCTAACACCGCCGAGTGCCACGCCGTCAAACCACAGCAGCGACACGTCTTGCGATTCGGGACGTCTTATCGTTTTCGTGTGTGTTTGTGTGTAGCACGTGTGTGAGTCAGAGGAGCGTGAGGAGGTGGTGGTCTGTGAGCTCTGCGACGTGAACGTGTCCGGCTTCAACCAGCACATGAAGAAGAGTCATCCGGGCTGCGGGCGGAGCGCCAATCGGCAGGGTTACCGTAGCAACGGGTCCTACGTGGACGGCTGGTTCGGGGGCGAGTGCGGGAGCGGGAACCCGTATTACCTGCTGTGCGACAGCTGCAGGGAAAAGTACCTCGGCATGAAGAGCAAGCACAAAGGAGTGGTGCCGGAGAGGTCAGTATTACAGGGACATGTGGGCGGAGCTAGAAACAAGTGCAGATCACTGATTGGTCGAACATAATGACAGTCCAGGTAACGTCCAGGTAACGTCCTGGTAATGTCTGTGGCTAGATGGCTCTTTAGACTGTATCTTCAGTAGCAGGTCTCGCTAAATTCCCACTTACCAAAAGTATTGGCACCCTCATCTTCATTTAGATCAATTGTCTTTATTCCTGCAGGCCAACAAACTCGCTGTGCGTCGTGTTCAGTCGTGTGAAGAGGAGTGCAGCTGGGCGATATGACGATATGATATCGATATCGTGATATAATAACATCATGATACGCTCAGTATCGTTTTTGTAACTCCTGTTATATCTCATCAGCTCACTGTAAAAAGTAACTTGACAGGACATTAAAAACTATTTTTGTATCAGTTGTTTAATTTGCCATCGTTTTTTTTTTTTTCCGTAAAAGACTTTCGTTTCTATAATTGTCGGACAACGACCCCTGAACCTACATTGACGCGTGATGCATATCGTGTATCGTAAAATATCGTGATATGATATTTTTTGCTGTATCGCTGACCCCTGTGAGGAAGACACGGATTGGAGACGTGCACGATTTAACAGGAAGTGGAAACTGCTTTTTTCATTTAGTTTATTTTGAGTGGCATTTTACTCATTGTGTTCTTCACAGTATCTGAGCCACGCTCTTCAGGGGAAACGCCTCCTACTCTCTCAGGTAAAAACACTATTTAATGTTTATTTATTTATTTTTTCAGATATAAGGGCCAGGCTCCAGACCTGCTGGGAAAACAGGACAGTGTCTATGAAGGTACTGAATATTTCTTGGGTAGTTTTAATTGTAAACACGCTCACGCTCAACGTTGATAAACAGCATCTGTTTGGTATATAGATGTGCCAAACCGTGTGTGTGTGTCTGTGTGTGTGTCTGTGTGTGTGTCTGTGTGTGTGTGTGTGTGTGTGTGTGTGTGTGTGTGTGTGTCCTACAGAGGACTGGGACATGCTGGACGTGGACGGGGCGGAGAAGCTGACGGGCGAGGAGGAGTTCGAGCTGCTTTCAGCGCCGCTGGGACTCACGGAACGCAAACCCGTCCCCGAGGCTGTTCACTTCCCAGACACGGACCCCCTCGGAGCCTCCGTCGCCATGGTTACCGCCACAAATAGCATGGAGGAGACCCTGCTGCAGATAGGCAAGATTACGACACGCCCTCATCCTTACTCGACTCGTTAAAGTGTGATGAGAAATAAAAAAAAAAAAGAATCCCTGTCGGATTTTATTTATTTCTCATCTATGCTCAACAAATGTTTGCTTTTTTTTTAAAGCCTACTTTAGTTTCTGATTATTTCTGGGGTATTTATTACATAAAAAAAATCAATTAGTAATTATTAATAATTACTAATTATAGTTGACCCTTTTTATTCAAGCAATTAATTAAAGTAATTCTGATTTGAATGATTATATTCGTCAAGCATTAATATATAAGCATAAACGTGATGGAAGAAGAAAATGTATGTGGATGTATTGTATTTCATATCACCGAGGGAACTTATCAGAGCTCTGAGCCTAAAGTTGGTGTTTATTAGAAAGATATTTCGGGTTACAGCTGACTAACGCTGCAGCGCTACAGCTTTTCCAGGTGATCTGTATGTTCACGCGTGTGATTAATCTGCGTACGTCGCTCGCAGGCTGCCAGAGCTCGGTGGATAAGAGCTCGTCGGGTCGCATGTGTTTGGGCGAGCAGGCGGCGGGGCTGCAGAGTTCCGCTGATCGTATGGTGGCTTTGAGGAGAGTCACAGCAGCGGCTCAAGTCCTGGTGGCCAGAACCATGGTGATGAGAGCGCTGTCTCTGCTCTCGGTCAGGTGTGTGTGTGTGTGTGTGTGTGTGTGTGTGTGTGTGTGTGTTGTTGACTTTCACCTGTATACATTTACATTTTCAGCATTCAGCAGACGCCCTTATCCGACTTATGTTTTGTGTCTCTCAGCGGTTCCAGCTGCAGTCTCGCCGCTGGACTGGAGTCCTTGGGTCTGACGGACATTAGGACCCTGGTGCGTTTGATGTGTCTGGCCGCGGCCGGTCGCGCGGGTCTCTCCACCGGTCTCACCTCCGGCCCTGGCGCTTTAGAGCGGCCACGTGGAACCAACAAGCCCACTAAACCCATCTCCTGCCTGGCCTACCTCAGCACCGCGGTGGGCTGCCTCGCCTCCAACAGCCCCAACGCCGCCAAGCTGCTCGTCCAGCTGTGCACTCAGGTGAGTCCTCTTTTATCAGTACTCGCACTCATACCGAAACTCAGGTACTCACATTATGCTCGTCTTCCTCGCTCTGTCCTCGACGTAGAACCTGATTTCAGCGGCTACAGGGATGAACCTGACCACAGTAGATGATCCGATTCAGAGGAAGTTCCTGCCCAGTTTCCTGAGGGGCGTGGCCGAGGAGAACAAGCTCGTCACGTCGCCGAACTTCGTAGTGACGCAGGCGCTGGTGGCGCTGTTAGCCGATAAAGGAGCGAGACTGAGACCCGGTTACGACAAGGCCGAACTGGAGAAGAGAGGTTAGTTTCACACACTGACAGCAAGAACTGGACCAAAAAGGTACCGAGTACTCTTCCAATCTGTCAGTGGAAAAAGAGCTTAGACTGAGATTCTGCTTTCGTCTGTCGTGAAATTACGGAAAAATCAGCACCAAACTTTTGGACGAAATTTAACTTTTAACTCACTGTTGATTTAAAATTATGAAGTTGCAGCCGTTATAAAGTATTTTTGCGTTTGTCCTGTTTTTTATTGTGTGTGTTGCCGTACGTCTGACCAATCAGAAAGCGATAATGCTTTAAGCCACGCCCATTTATTTCCAGTTGGTGCCTTTGCTACTGAATTCACTGACTGATAGAAAATGCACAGTTCAAGTTTTTTTTTTTTAACACTTATTTATTTATTTATTTTATTCATTTTCAGATTGTGTAATTGTATTCATGTTCCTGTAGTAGATTAGGGCTGATGATACGATTTCAGTATCGTGGTGTTATTTTATAACATCTGATTAACTGCTTAGAATTAATTATTTTATTGCATATCATCTTCAGGTATTGTGATACGATATTTTTGTCATATCGTCCACCCCTACAGCAGATGTTCTGGCTCGTGTAGCAGTAGCTACAGCTTTGCCCGTCATCTTCACTCATCATTCCTCTCACTGTGTGTGTGTGTGTGTGTGTGTGTGTGTGTGTGTTTGTGTGTTTCTGTGTGTGTGTGTCTCTCTTAATTCCGTCCTTAATCCCCGTTGCGTCCTTGCAGGGTTAATTTCCTCTCTCTATGCCCACCTTTCCTGCCCCCCCCCTGCTCTAGGCCCGTTGGAGCTGGCCAATGCGCTGGCGGCGTGCTGCCTGTCGTCCCGCCTCTCCTCGCAGCACCGCCAGTGGGCCGCGCAGCAGCTGGTGCGTACGCTCGCCGCCCACGACCGCGACAACCAGAGCCGACCGCAGACCTTCGCCGACATGGCGGGCGACTTACGCAAGTGTTCCACCATCAAGCTGGAGGCTCACCAGGGCAGAGTACGTCCCAAACCCTTCGTTAGAAATAGGGATTTTCCTCTAACTGCACGTCTGCAGGCGTTTTATTCCCCTTATACCACAGCACGACGGTTTGTTTAGAATATCGGCACTGAAGTGTTTCCAGTTAAATGCAAAAGTTCTTCTGTAGCAGTAAAATCATTAATAAGTTAAAAAGTGATGATCAATTTACAGAAATTTATTAGAAATTCAGAGATTCAGCATCAGAGCTGTCGCTTTTTATCTTCTATAAAATATAAAATTTTTGAAGCAAAATACTGATTTCTGTTATGTTGCAATTTTTTGTTAGATTTTTTTATTTTTCAATATTTTAATAATGCAGCTTTTAAATAGCAATTTATTATAAGTCTGTGTTCTGTTTTCACCACTTTACTGTTTTCTGTAGGTGGTCTCCTGCGGGTGGTGTAATAAGAAAGGTCTCTTGGCGACCAGCGGGAGTGACGGAACCGTCCGAGTCTGGAACGTGAACAAGAACCAGTACACCCTGCAGCAGACGTGCGTGTTTAACAAAACGTGAGTTCTTCCCGCTTCGCCTTGAGCTTGACCAGGTTCAGAGTGTGATGATGTAAGAGTGTGATGATGTAAGAGTGTGATGATGTAAGAGTGATGATGATGTAAGAGTGATGATGATGTAAGAGTTTGATGATGATGTAAGAGTGATGATGATGTAAGTGTGATGATGATGTAAGTGTGATGATGTAAGAGTGTGATGATGTAAGAGTGTGATGTGTGTAATGATGTGTGTGTTGATGTGTGATGATGATGTAAGTGTGATGATGTAAGAGTGTGATGTGTGTGATGATGTAAGTGTGATGATGTAAGAGTGTGATGTGTGTGATGATGTAAGTGTGTGATGATGTAAGAGTGTGATGTGTGTGATGATGTAAGTGTGTGATGATGTAAGAGTGTGGTGATGACTGTGTGGTGATGACTGTGTGGTGATGACTGTGTGGTGTGATGACTGTGTGGTGTGATGACTGTGTGGTGTGATGATGTAAGAGTGTGATGACGTAAGTGTGCGATGACGTAAGTGTGTGATGACGTAAGTGTGGTGTGATGACGTAAGTGTGGTGTGATGATGTAAGAGTGTGATGTGATGATGTAAGAGTGTGATGACGTAAGTGTGGTGTGATGACGTAAGAGTGTGATGTGACGTAAGAGTGTGATGTGACGTAAGAGTGTGATGTGACGTAAGAGTGTGATGTGACGTAAGAGTGTGATGACGACGTAAGAGTGTGATGACGACGTAAGAGTGTGATGACGACGTAAGAGTGTGATGATGACGTAAGAGTGTGATGACGTAAGAGTGTGATGACGTAAGAGTGTGATGACGTAAGAGTGTGATGTGACATAAGTGTGTGATGATGACGTAAGAGTGATGATGACGTAAGAGTGATGATGACGTAAGAGTGGGTGTGTGTTGTCAGAGACGGTTCCCCTGAGGAGTGTTCCAGCGGACTGGGTTCTCCAGGTGAGCCGAGCCTGGCGCCCGTGTCCTGGAGCGTGAGCGGGAAGTTTCTAGCAGCAGCCATGGAGAAGGTGGTCAACATCTGGCAGGTCAACGGTGAGTCAGTTATTATTTTTATTCAAAGACACGAAACAGCGATCGATATTAATATTAAACTTTTAAAGCTGCTTTTATGCGAGTGTGAAGTTTTTACTTCGCGATTTGTATTTAAAGCGTTTATACTTTTAAATCTGATTCTGTTTAAATTGCTTTAATGTTTCCCACAATTTAATAATTTGTGTTATTTAGACTAATGATACTGAATAGTTATCTAGTAGATAATCTATAGTTATCTATACAACTCTAGTTAGCTGTAAATCTCTTCCATTCGGCCAATCAGATGTCTACAGAAATAGAGAATAACCTTCAATCCTTATATAAGCATGAGTAGTTGTATAAAAATAAATAAATAAATAAACAAATAAACAGCTTTATCTGTGAATGTTACAAAGCCCTGACACTGGAGACTCCTTCCATCGATGTTACGTAACATCTCCTTAGAGAAAACTTCACCATGTTACAGGTTGCACACATTTTAAAATTTTGTTTATGTTTAGTGAGCTGTTGCTGTAGAAACAATACTTTGCTACGTTACATGTGCCGTTATTTATCTTATCTTATAAACAGTCCTGTACAAAAGTCTTGGCACCCACCACATTTTTTTTTTTTTTTAGTACAATCTTTGTTACAGATGTTTATTTTCTGACTTCTACATTATTGATTCGGTACAAAAACATTAGTTTTCCAGCACAGAATGAAACGCTACAGAAAAATGTTTGTGTGTCAGTAAAGAAAGCAGCAGATTCCA
>CM074984.1:978970-991288 GCA_037576825.1 Pangasius krempfi
CACACACACACACACACACACACACACACACACACACACACACACACACACACACTCTCTCTCTCTCTCTCTCTCTTTCACACTCTCTTATAAATACACACTTTCTCTCTCTCTCTCTCTCTCTTCTACACACACATTAATAATCTTGTCCTGTTATTTGGGACGTTGCACTCATCAAAGACTTCACATATTGATGTTCCTTGCAAATATTAAACAAAAAAAAAAACCAATGTTGAAATGTTTGCATGACATTTAAACTCTTGGATGCTGATTCTGATTATATAGATTTGGGTTTTTGGATCAAGATTGTTAACAAACAATTGCTACATTTACATTTTTCGATTTAAAACAGTCGCTGTGTCTGAAATCGTTCACTGTTCACTATATGAAGTGCACTACAGTATGTAGGGAGCAGCAGGCAGGAAGATAAATATATAAGTGTTAAAAGAGATTTTTCCAAATGAAACACACCACTAAGACGTACTAAATCTTGTCTTTAGCGGTTGTTAAACAACGTTCTTTTACTGACGTGTGAATGTTGAGGTGAAGTGGATTTACAGTGAACTACAAAATGGTGCAACGAAAGCTAATCAGGGAACGAATTTAAAACCTGGAAAGACACTTTCTCAGTACCTCCATATAAAAAAAAAAGTTTGGGGGCGGGGCTATGTGATGAGCTCGCTATGTGATGAGCTCGCTATGTGATGAGCTCACTTTGTGATGTCACTACATAAACTCCATGCAGATTGACAGAGGATGACAGCATGGTACACTGGAACATATCCTGACATCCTTATCCTGGATGGGAAGCCAGTTTATCACAGGGCATCACACACACACACACACACACACACACACACACACACACACACGCGTATTAACCAATACAGCTACTGGGAGGAAGCCTGAGAACCCCGAGGAAACCCACAAGGACACGGGGAGAACGTGTGAAACTCCACACAGACTGGATGTGGAACCTGGAACCTGGAGCTGTGACGCGTTAACGTTACCGTGCCGTGCAATGTATACTAACTTTGCTAACGAATGTTTGCATGTACAGTGGTTGTCACGGTAACGCTCTACATGTTTGGCTGCTGTCAAAAAATAAATAGTTGAGAAAGTGATGATGTAAACCAAGAGTCTGATACTGTAAACTGTATCAGCTGTGTGAGTAATGAAGGCTGGCAGGAAGGACATGGGGGCGTTTACAAATTTGCATAATTATGAATATTCATGCATATTTAATTTGCGGCTAAATTGGTCGTTTTGGACTCATACTGTAGATGATTTTTAAATTAAAATGATCCACTTTAGAGGAAGTGAGAAGCCTGAACGTACCATTTCTACACTGATGGCTCTGCTCACACCTCCTGCCTTCTCAAAAGCCCAGGGGAAGTTGAGGAGTCCGGCTCCGAGCGCAGACTTCAGCATGATGAAAACCGCCCCGAAGGAGCCGAGACGCGGTGCCTCGGTGCCTCGCGCCGGTTTGTACAGCAAGCTGATGCTGCGGATGCTCTCACGCGCCAGTTCCTCCATGCTTGGCGCTCGCGCTCAGCTCTCCACGACCGGGACGGGACGGGACGGGTCGGGTTGGAGTCGGGGAATGCAACCGGACGGAGACGCCAACGGAGACACCGACGCGCTCGCGGCCTGATTTGAGACCGAGGAGTTAACGTCACTGGCAGCGAGCAGTGTGCGCGTGCGGAGTCGGTCCGGTCCGGTCCACCACAACAGCCAACCGGCTCTTCATTCTACAGAGCGCGAGCTCCAGGTTAAGGCACTTATACCAAAAAAATGTCGCACTCAGGTGAGAAATGTTGAAATGATGTGTTAGGTTTGACGTGACCCGCGGCTCGTGAGTCGTTTATTTGAAGACATTTAGCACGCGCTGTAGGTTGTCCTTACCGCTTACCGCGTGCTTTCAGCGTCTGTGTGTGTGTGTGTGTGTGTGTGCGTGCGTATACATAGCCTGTAGTACCACTACAGTCACGTGACGTGTCACTCAGACTCACCTGTGGACTCACCTGGGTAGAGGTATAGGACAAAATGCAATGCTGTCCCAGTGATAGAGGAGAATATGGATAAACCATCAGTACTGTTACAGAAAGTCTTATAAATTGGTTGGAAATTGCACTGTGGAGTGGAGTAGGATATATATTATGATATGCACTACACTATACTGTGTATGATATGATATACACCGATCAGCCATGACATTAAAACCACTGACAGGTGAAGTGAATAATGTAGGCAAGGGGTGAGATTATCAGGCAGCAAGTGAACAGTCAGTTCTCGAAGTTGATGTGTTGGAAGCAGGAAAAATGGGCAAGCGTAAGGATCTGAGTGACTTTTTTGACGATGGACAAATTGGGATGTCTAGACGACTGGGTCAGAGCTTCTCCAAAGCAGCAGGTCTTGTGGGGTGTTCCCGGTGTGCAGGGGTTAGTACCTACCAAAAGTGGTCCAAGGAAGAACAACCGGTGACCCGGCGACGGGGTCATGGGCTCCCAAGGCTCACTGATGCGTGTGGGGAGTGAAGGCCCGCCTGGTCCGATCCCACAGAAGAGCTGCTGTAGCACAAACTGCTGAAAAAGTGAATGCTGGCTCTGATAGAAAGGAGTCAGACACACAGTGCAGCTTGTTGCGTGTGGAGCTGCGTCGCTGACCTCTGACCTCTGACCTCCACCGCAACACCTACAACGGGCACGTGAACGAATGTTAATAAGATTTAATACAGTTGTTCTGAGGCTTAAACTATTAGTTTTTATGATTTGTACATCATTTTCCACATTATGTGTATTAGTAAGAAATGATAATTAGTGGCTACTGCACCTTTAAATGAAATGATTTTAGATTTTATTATACTGTAAATAAACACTTTTCTCCACATTGCACTCCAGGCCGGTAGATGGCGAGAAAGTTCAGAAGCATGCGCGGTAAAAACAAACAATAACAAAAAAGGAAAAGAAGAAAAAAAAACTCCGCATTTCCGGTTTGGTGCTCATGTGCGTGAAGTGAAACATGCCGGTAGATACTAAACGTATCCGTGGACCGGAGGTGTCACAGTCTCCGTTATTGTTTCTTCCTCCGGTTTCTGAAGCCGCCACCACCAGTAGCAGCAGCAGCAGCAGCAGCAGCAGGCAGGGCGCGCGAGGAGACGGTGATGTTCGCCCGGTGTTCGCGCGCTGCGGTCTCGTGAGCCAGGCTAAGGGTTCTGCGTACCTCGAGGCCGGGAACACGAAGATCATCTGCTCGGTGTACGGTCCGCGCGAAACGGAGCGCAAGGACGAGACCGACATGAAGAGCGGCCGCCTCGTGTGCGACTTCCGCCTGGCGCCGTTTTCCTGCCCGAAGCGCGGCGCGTGGATCCAGAGCGCCGAGGAGCGCGACCTGTCCGCGGCGCTGGCGGAGAGCCTGCAGCCCGGCGCGTGCCTGCACCGCTACCCGCGCGCGCAGGTCGACGTGAACGTCGTGGTGCTGGAGAACGACGGCTCCGTCCTGGCGCACGCGGTGACCTGCGCGTCCATGGCGCTCGCGGACGCCGGGATCGAGATGTACGACACGGTGCTGGGCTGCGCGCTGAGGCAGGAGGGAGACCGGTGCCTCGTGGACCCGGACCTGGCGGAGGAGCAGGGCGGCGCGCGCGGGAGCTGCGGAGAAAACCAGGGACGCGTCGCGGTGGCGCTTCTCCCCAACCTGAACCAGATTTCCGGGCTGCGGGCGGACGGCGAGATGCGCGAGGACACGTTAACGGCGGCCGTGAGATCGTGCGTGGAGGGCTGTCACAAGCTGTACCCGGTGGTGCAACAAGCCATACTGCGGGCAGTGAAAAGAAAAGCACCACCTCCACCTGAAAAATAACACTCACTCTCTCTCTCTCTCTCTCTCTCTCTCTCTCTCTCTTCTAGTTTTTCTACATGATTGATTTGCAGCAATTATGAACTATTAAATAACATTCATCACATCACCGGTTTCAGAAAGTTATCCTGTAAGATCACTTCATATTTAGAGCTAACACACAGTGCATCATCGAGTTATTAACCAAATATATTACTAACAGCCGCAGCTCGGAGAGGGCGTGTCTTTAACGGCACAGATATAGAGCGTGGGCGTGGCTAAGTCCATATATGGAAGTCTCCGAGATACAAACATGGCGGTCGCTTGATGCTAACCTGACAGGAATTTTAAAAGAATTACAGTCAAGTTTCTAAATCAAGACCATGGAATTATAAAGTTCTGTCTTACAATTTTGTGATTTTAAAATCTTAAAAATAGTAAAGTTGAACCAAATACAACTTCTATAACTTGGTTTTTTTTATACTTTTATGCAACATTTTGCTCTAAAACCTCTCAAGTATTTAACGAAATGTAAATAACATTTATAACTAATTTCTGCAAAATATGTTTACTCAGACAGAACCTTATAAAATGTCTCAAAATGTCCATAATCTTTAATAAAACTTTTCCAGCTAGCCAACATGACGTAAAGTTATACATATTTACATACATATTTGTAAGCCAGCTAGCTTTAAGCTAACTTGACAGGATTTTGTGAGGATATTACATTTCATATTTATAAATAAAGACTATGAAATGATTGTTATATGTGACAATTTGGGATTTTTAAGATCGTGAGTCATAAAATTCAATAAAGTTAAACTTCTACAGCTTGTAATTGCTTCTCATATGTATTTAGGGGTATATAATTAATATTTATAACGAACTGTGTGAAAAACGTTATATAGAACCTTACAAATCCATTACAAATCCATTGAGTTAACATGAGCTAATCGTCTGAAAGTATTTATAAACAATCATAAGCGAGTTTTACACGAAAATCTTGCATTGTAAAAGAATTCTTTGGTCGTGAGTTGAGATCGGCCATCTTGGAACGCATATCGTGAGAACAAAGATGGCCGACGAACAAAGTTCTAACAATGTGAGAATTTTCTGATTAAAATCTCAGCGTGTGAGCGCTGCTACGACGCTCGTCTAAAATCCACCAACAGCAGGACACCAACCCCATGACAGAGCTACAGATACCGTAGCGGTGATGGAGAAACATAAACGAAACATGCTAATGGACAGAAAAAAAATCTCCTAATTACCTCAAGCTCACGTATGTGAGTATTAATGCGAACCTTATTTCCGCACGAGCTGATTTCCGTATCACGCTGATCGATGACATGAACAGCGTCGTACGTAGTCGTTTTTTTTTTAATCGCAAGTCTATCGTTAGAGGATCTTCATCGTAAAACCCGGGGACACGCTCCATCACACAGTCTGTTACAGAATTCAGAAAAGAGTTTCTTAAGATCTCTTACAGAAGTAAAATTGGCTTTATTCGTAAATCTTCAATGCCAGTCGTGAATATTATTTAATAAGTCAGCAATAATAAACAATAACCATATCATATCATATATCATATCATATCTATAAATCAAACCAATAACAATTAAATAATCCTAAATATACACTAGGAACCCTGATTGAAGTTGAATTAAGTCTGTATGTGACAACATAAAGAGTTCTTACTGCGGTTCACTATAGCTTCGGTATCTGATAGGAGATGTTCTGGATAACAGACTTTGCGACGAATCCTTAGAATTTTTGATCCTTAAAATGGGCTCATTATACCACAAATTACTGGAGCGTTCTTGGCGTTCATTTTTATCTACGCTAAAGGAAATTTGATGAACCTGTATGATGTGAGAACAGTGTTAGGCAACAAATGGTCATTCATTCATTCTTTCAACTTCAGTAAACACTTCATCCTGGTCAGGGTCGCAGTGGATCCGGTGTCTGTCTCAGGAACACTGGACGTGAGGTGGGAATTCACGCCATCAGTTCATCACAGGACATCAAGCAGACACACATTTACATTTACACAATTACACCTATTAGCATCACCATTCCACCATTCTACAAGCATGTTCTTGGGAGTCCGAAGGAAACTTAACAACCCGCAGGAAACCCACACGGACGCGGGGAGAACACAGACAGTAACCTGAGCTCAGGATCGAAGGCAGGACCACGCCACCCTGTTCCCCTACATTCACACTATCAAGTAAAAAAAAAATCACTCGTGCCACTTGTAGTTTCTCTCTTTTGTTTGATTGCTTCTGTTGCTGATTGTGGGCGTGGCCTGCCCAGCATTATATATAATATTTTAGTTCTAATGATAAACAGTAATAGTCAAAACACATAGCCCACAGCCCACTGTACGATTTATACTCACCAGGTTTTAAAAAAAATCAAATGTACTTAAGTTTGATTTCCATGTTATGTGCTCGACTTTGTACTCGTTCGTTCTCAGATTAGATCAGAAAAGCGAGCTAACTGTACTAGCTACGTACACTCACCAGAGGCATCAACGATCGCTGCTACTTCCTTCCAAGCTTGATTTTTCTTCGTAATGTCTCTATACACATTATGAAACCACACTTATAAGTCACGGTTTCCTCAATTTTATGACAGTAAATGGGAAGCGCCGGACCACATGCGCCGTAGGATTTGGTCCGAGGATTCATTCGAGCCATTTGAATTTGTTGCTTCTTTAGTGTGTCCAATCTAATTTGCATAGAATTGAGAAAATCTCAGATTAAGTGTCAATCTGTCGCTGAAATCACGGCACTGTGACACGTATGCACGTTTAAAATGAACGATCACGTGTAGCTTTGTCGCTCGCTAGCGTGATGGTAGGGTTAGGTGTGTGATGTGTGGCGATAAAAGTAGACAAACAAATTGTTATGACGCATCATATTATGGGTTATGATGCATACAACCTTTAAACCGATGAGCTAAAAAAGTGCTGCTGTTTTAGTGGCATCTTCTAGCATACAATCAAGTGTGTGTGTGTGTGTGTGTGTGTGTGTGTGTGTGTGTGTGTCCGTGCATGTACACTCAGGCAGATTTCAGTGTGATCTGTGTGATCTCTGCACGGCTGCCGATTCTCATTGGAATGCCGTAATAAACCGTTCCGGGAGTAACGTAGATCGTGGTGTGCTCCGAGATGCGGTAAAGTCCACAGAAGTACGGATTCACCAGGAACGCCAGGAGAGTGAGAGGGAAGAGCTGCCCAGCATGAGTGTGACCTAAACACAGCATCAAACTCATAAACGCAGAATATGTTGCACAGATTGTTTTGTACACACAGAGTGTCATTTTTAAAATCTTCATTTCAGAAGATAAACCTGGATGAAATCAGATTTTAGTTTTGCAAAATCAGGGCTCATGGGTCGTTTCCCTGGTTCATAAACCTCCCTGATATTTTCAATATCATTATAATATCGATATCCTAATGTACATATTACATTCAAATCCCTTAATAATAATTAAATTATATATATTTAAAAAACAAAAATAAAAAATATATAACAATCAATATCAACTAATTAAATAACATTAATGCTAATAATCAACAAACACTAGTGTAATTAAATAAACATGAATTATTTAGTCTGTCAATTAATGATGAATAATTTAACAATAATAAAATAAAATAATACATTTAAAAATGACTAAGTAATACTTAGTATTTGTTAATTAAATAAATAAATATTATTTAATTTTTAATACTTAATTCTGATCATGCACATCTGATTTCACATATTTTGCCTGAATCATCCAAATTACATAAATACATACTACTAATAATAATAATACTCCTCCTCTTACTAATATTACTAATACTCCTCCACTTACTAATATTACTAATACTCCTCCACTTACTAATATTACTAATACATTTACATTTACAGCATTTGGCAGACGCCCTTATCCAGAGCAACTTACAATAGTGCTTTGAAGTCTATCAAAAATACATTCTGATATTGGCTCACTAGGTCACAGACTAGGAACACCATTTTTTTTGGTGTGTGTGTAAGTGCTAACTTAAGTACTTACTTAATACTACTACTACTACTACTACTACTAATACTCCTCCTCCTAATACTACTATTACTAATACTCCTACTCCTACTAATAATACTCCTACTCCTACTAATACTACTATTACTAATACTCCTCCTCCTACTACTAATACTCCTCCTCCTACTAATACTACTACTATTACTCCTACTCCTACTAATACTACTATTACTAATACTCCTCCTCCTAATACTACTATTACTAATACTCCTACTCCTACTAATAATACTCCTACTCCTCCTAATACTACTATTACTAATACTCCTCCTCCTACTACTAATACTCCTCCTCCTACTAATACTACTACTAATAATACTCCTACTCATACTACTATTACTCCTCCTCCTACTAATACTACTACCAATAATACTCCTCCTCCTACTAATAGTACTATTACTAATACTCCTACTAATACTACTATTACTAATACTCCTCCTCCTACTACTAATACTTCTACTCCTCCTCCTCCTACTAATACTACTACTACCAATACACCTACTACTACTAATAATACTCCTCCTCCTCCTAATACTCCTGCTACTACTAATACTACTATTACTAATACTCCTGCTACTACTAATACTACTACCAATAATACTCCTCCTCCTACTAATAGTACTATTACTAATACTCCTACTAATACTACTAATAATAATACTCCTACTCCTACTACTATTACTCCTACTCCTACTAATACTACTATTACTCCTACTCCTACTACTAATACTTCTACTCCTCCTCCTCCTCCTCCTACTAATACTACTATTACTAATACTCCTGATACTACTACTACTCCTACTACTATTACTAATACTCCTGCTACTACTAATACTACTACCAATACACCTACTACTACTAATAATACTCCTCCTCCTCCTCCTCCTAATAATAATAATAGTAATAATAATAATAATAGTAATAATAATAACAACAATAATAATAATAATAATAATACTCCCACTAATACTACTACTGCTCCTACTACTATTAATACAACTGCTAATACTCCTCCTCCTCCTCCTCCTCCTACTAATAATAATAATAATAATCTTAGGCAGATGATTCAGGCAGAATGTGTGTGGAATGGAGTGTGAACTGAACGTGTACCTGACAGCACTAAGTTGATGTCTGGTCTTTGCTGGAGCGCTTGTTTAGCAGCGTGAGGTTGATGAGCCAGGAGAACAATCGGACGTTCTTCACTGCAACCACTCAGAGCTTTCTCAACATCCATCCCATGACCAGGATACCTGAAACGGAAGACAAGCGCAAACACGAATATTACACACACACGAGTGGCGTAACGATCCGATCACTCGGATCGACGCATCGACTTAGAAGGATTATTATTGAAAAAGGACAAACAGCTGCTGGATAAAAATGATTTGATTATTTTAAAGTGATGTGTAAATAATTTAAGGTGATTTACATACCCATTGACATAATTTGTTGCTTTTTGTGTTTAATTATGTGTAACGTGAAACCAAATAAAACTGCAAACGAACCAAAGGAATCGATTTCACTCTGATTTAGACCTGAAAAACAGACTCGTGGATGTGAAAGCGAACACTGATAATAAATTAACACCAAAAATGCTGTCAGATTCATTCAGGCTAAAAAAACGACAGAAAAGAAGAACTGGGAAAGAGACAGAAAGACTAAAAATGTGGAAATTAAAGTTACAGCACATTAGTTTAAGATGAAACTCTCTCTCTCTCTCTCTCTCTCTCTCTATCCATCTGTCTGTCTGTCTGTCTGTCTCTCCCTTCTTCAGTCTCTCCCACTCTGTCTCTTTCTCTCCATCTATCTCTTTTTTCTCTCTCAGTCTCTCTCTTTCTCTCTGCCCATTTCTCTCCCTCATCCCCCCCCCTCTCTCTCTCTATCCATCTGTCTGTCTGTCTCTCCCTTCTTCAGTCTCTCCCACTTAGTCTCTTTCTCTCCATCTATCTTTTTTTTCTCTCTCAGTCTCTCTCTTTCTCTCTGCCCATTTCTCTCCCTCATTCCCTCTCTCTCTCTCTCTCTCTCTCTCTCTGAGTAAGTGAATATCCTGACATATTTTCCCCTCTTCTCTTCATTTCTCCATAAGACACCAGATAAAACATCTGGAATATCCAAAATGAATATCCACTTTTTTTTTTTTTTACATGGATCACAGACCACTTTGATTAGGATAAAAATAAAATTACGATAAGAATAAATCAGAGATATGAATGAAAAGAGAAATAAATAAAATCAGGACTAAAGCTCACCGCAGCATGCTGGCTTCCAGGTCGTCGATTCCGGCGAGACAGATCCAGTCCTGCGTTTGTCCGGGTCTGAACACTCGAGCGTGGCTGTTGTGAAGAGGTTCTATCCCCTTCGAGCGCAGGAACTCGAACCAGCCGTCCACATCAGCGGTGTAGTACTCATGGTTCCCTAACACACACACACACACACACACACACACAGCACAGTGCTTATTTCTGAATCTTTCTGCAAACCAGGTTCCTCGTTCTGCACTCGGTTCTGACCTGTCGTGAAGTACGAGCCGAGTCGAGGTCTGAGGAGAGCCAGCGGTTCTGCAGCGGTCCTCAAACGGGTCACCTGAGAGTCGGTCAAATCACCTACGATCACCACCACATCTGACAGCAACACACACACACGCACACACACACATGCACGCTTTTCACACTTTCACATACATTTTCATGTGTAGAAACAAATCGTCCCCCTGTGACATCATCACGACTCACAACCGAATCACTAAAAAACCAACATTTTAATTAACGATGTCATTCAGGGTGGAGTTTTCCTTTAATGAAATTAACGAAACATGGTGTTGGTAGCATCGTGAAAGACGTCGAAGCTCGTAAACCTCGTAAAATCCTACATTTTGTGTTACCTGGTTCTAGCTGATTGACCATGGTGATGACGCGCTGTAGTTGTGAGCGCCCGACTGTCGGTCCTAAGTGGATATCTGAGAGCAGCACCAGCTTGAGGCCGTCCATCGAAGCCGGCAGTTTCTCCAGAGGAACCTCCACTTCCACCACCCGCGGCGGCTGCGCGGCGTTTAGCAGCCCGTACACGGCCAACAGCGCGGTCATCAGTAAAGCGAGAACCGTCTGCCTGGCTGAGCCGCTCGCCGCCACCACAGAACCCTTGGAGAACATCTGGAGCGCGCGGCTGGCGCAGCTGAACACCATGAGGAGGAAGAGCAGGATGACGTACACACCCAGGCAGCTGAAGCTCAGCAAGGACAGCCAGTGCGGTTCCGTGTCCACCAGGTAGAACATGCTCAGGTAGCTGCAGTGAGCGAGCGCGAGGAAGAGCAGCACGGCCGCGCGCCAACATCTGTGCGACCAGGCGCGCGCCGACGCGGCGGCGGGGAGTCTCGCGCCGCCCAGCCGCGTCACCACGCGCTTCCAGATGTAGAGCGAGCCGAGGAGCAGCAGCGAGTTGATGAACAGAAGAAACTGCGCCCGAAACAACCGCGCGCGCACGCCTACATCCACGCGCTCCGACAGCACCGTCCTGGATATGAGCATGGAGAAGAACACGACTCCCGTAGCCACGCCCACTTTCCCTTCGGCTGAGAGCCGAGAGAAGCCGAACATCTTCGGAGGGTCTGACAGGTTACTGACCCCTGGCGCGAGTTAAACTGCTCTGTGCGTGGTAAAGACTTCATAAATCAACCATTAAGAGATAGAAATAATTACAGATTTTTTTTTCTGTACACTTAAATACCTTCATAATTCCGCTCAAGAAGAATTTTAAATGTTCGCTGCACTTCCGGAAACAACCATACAGTCTCTTTAAACTCCATTGAGCTATCTCTCATCACGAGTCATGACACAACAGTTATAGAAATATACAATATTTTACCACTTAATCAACACGAAATACAAATCGTATGTCAAAGATAACACATAATGTGCAAGTGACTTAAAATGCCACTCTTCTTCTGCTTCTTTTTCGTCTTCGTTGTTGGTTCTTGTTCTTCTTCTTTGACTTAACAGCGGCTGGTAAAGACACACGCTGCTGCAATACCGCCACCTACCGGTCTGGAGGATGGAGGCGCGCTCTATTTTAAACAAACAATTCATTAATCATTTCTTCACTATATTTTATCAGCTATATCTCATGAGAATTTCTGTTATGTATAATTATCAATTATTATAATAAATAATCTATATTTTATAACAAACCCTAGAATGTTGTACCAAGTACCAAGACACACCATACGGCTAAAAGTATGTGCACCCCTGTCCTTCACACTCATACAGTATATCCTTCTTCCCCAAACTGTTACCACAAGTGTTGGAAACACACAGTTGTGTAGAGCGTCTCTGTGTGCTGTAGCTTTACAGTTTCCCTTCACTGGAACTAAGAGGCCCAAACCTGCTCCAGCATGAC
>CM074984.1:991388-1009288 GCA_037576825.1 Pangasius krempfi
ACAAATCCCCACAGCCGCGCTCCAACATCTAGTGGAAAGCTTCCCAGAAGAGTGGAGCTCATTATAACAGCACACACGAGGGGAATAAATCTGGAATGAGACGTTCAACAAGCTCTTATGGCTGTGATGGTCAGGTGTCTTCAAACATTTGGTCATATAGTGTATAATACAGTATATGAAAATATAAAGAATAGAAGCAAGTGACATTAAAGTAAAGTGCAGAGAGACATTATCGACAAGTTGCGTATCACTGTTCTTACCAGAGTGATTGCTGAGAGAGAGAGAGAGAGAGAGACTGCAAAGAGGAAGAAATTATTCTGATATTGTGTTGTTTTTGTAATGAAGGATAATCCTTAAATAAAATATTACCCAGCTGTTAGACTTTCTTAGCTTTCTAGTCTTTTGAGGTTTTCTGTCTGTGTATTTTTTTTAAACTAATAAAGATAATAAAGACTCAAAAGTCCATTAAAAAATCACAGCATCTGCCTCAAAACTGTTATATAATAAAATTTAATGATGAAATATTCCTGATGCTTTCGCAGCTCCATTTCCCTCATTTTCCTGCTGTTTTCCTGCAGAGCCTCAAGGTGGAAGCAGAAGCCCACATTTCAGTCGCAGTGACTTTAATATCAGTATAAAATCTCCGGTACTCTCGCTCCAGTCTGTAATGTGATGAATTACAACATTTTTCCTGGTTTCTAATAAGGCTGTGGATATGAGGGTTTAAAATTAAATTGATATCGTGATTCATTTTTATTCTAATGATAGAATTTTCAAATATTGTCAGTAATTATACAAGAATTACAAACTCTGATTGGAAGCAGCTGAGTGACTGGATGTTAAAACGTTATAACTACAATAAATCTGTAAATTATTACTTCATTTGCCTTCTTTTCAACATTAAATCATAAAATTTGTAGACATTCAATTAAAATCATTGAACACAGCTTTTAAAAAATACACTTATACACTTATACATTTAAAAATACCAATTAGATCTGATCTTCATTTAACTATTAGTAATATAAACATCATTTATCGTGTGTGTGTGTGTGTGTGTGTGTGAGAGAGAGAGAGAGAGAGGGAGAGAGAGACACTGGTCATGTTTACATAAATTTTAATTTCATTTTACAAACAAAATTAAGTTAATATTCTCCAATAAAGATTTAAAAAAAAAAAAATTATACTTATCAAAGAAGTTGAAGTACAAATCTTTTTTTCTGTATTTTTCATTGTGACTCAGAGATAAATAGTTTTAAGTGTTTTAATATTTAAAATTTAATTTAATATTTTGTTAGCAAGCCAAGATATCATGACACAGAAGGTGTATTGCAGAAATGTCAAGTGTTATGAGATGATATTTTTGTTTTGACCTCCAGCGCTGGTTTCTAAAATATGATAGCTTTGGCGAGAAAAGAAAAGACGTTTTCTGTATACGGAATAAAGATATTCAAGAATTTTTAAAAAAGTATCATAGCGTCATGTATCATCATATAATTTCAGTAAAATGAATAAACAACACTTTTAGTAATATTTTAACATTTTCCATGACATCTTAGAACCATGATAACGCATTGCATTACGGGTGAATTAATTAACAGCGCCTTTGCTAACGCAGTAATAACGACATTAATAACATCTGCATTAATTATTATAACACATTATGCACTCTAATGTTCACGAATGTGTATGTATGCACGGATATATATGACTGTGTACATCCTGTTTACATCAGCTTTATTAAGCACAGTGATGATGAATTAGTAAAGTGAAGTATTTCTTACTGATGTCTGATTTGTGAATCATTTCTACATTACAATTTATAAAAGTGTTAAAGAGTCAAAGTAAATAATGAGTATATAATAAGTGAAGTAAACACTGTGTGATTATTTTCCTGTAAAATCACATCCCCAAGTGTTTTATTGCTCTTATACTACAGCAATTTACCAACAGTTACATTTTTTATTTATTAAAAAACACCATGTCGTACTGTTTATCCGTTTAGAAACATTTAATGTTCTGTGTTCCTGTTGTCGCTTACGTTATAGCAGCTATAAACACTCGTTCCCTCCCCAGCCGCTCTTTATTCTCTCTCTTCTAGTTGATAAGAGTAAAAAAAAAACGTAGCTCGTTACCGAGAAACGGCGAAGAAGCGTAAACTCCTCTGTCCTGAAGACGTCGGAAAACTTAAAGTTACAGCTTCACCTCTGACTGTTACAGAGCGCCGACACTGGAGACTCCTTCCATCAGTGTTACATAAACATAAACATTACAACATTACATTACATAAACATCTTAATCCGTTCATTATCAGTGGAGCGTCCGTCGTACGAGTCCCTGTGAATGAGCTGTTACTATAGAAACGATAACGTATTAGAACGAGCGCATTAATATAAACTACCGTCACTACTGTCAGGGCTGCTGTTCCGGAAAATTAATCAACACCCTCTGACCAATCAGAATCCAGAACTCCGGAAGGTTGTAGAGTGTAAACCTGGCATATGAATTGTAGTGTATAATGTCAATATTATATTATAATTCTACTATAATAACATTATATTATATTGTAAAGCTGATGGTTAGTGTTACGGAGATACGCATGTTATAACCGAGTAGAACTTTTAGCTGAAGGTTTGGTCAATCAGAGTTCATGGAGCAGGAGTTTAAATCGATTTCTGATTTAAAATATCGTCTTTAATGCACCGAACTCATGACTTTCAATCGTATCGTCTCTGTTTTTGCTTTAAACCCCTTTTTTTTGTTGTTTTTTTTCCGTGTCCTTCTGTTACTCAGGAGCTCCGCTGATCTTCACATCTGCTCCTCGCGTCACCTCCACGGTCCCAGGTGCACGGCCGAGTGAAAGGTCAAAGGTCAGAGCTCATTTTCTTGGAATCTGTCTCGGCCGTCACTCCGCACAAAATGATCCGGTACAGATACTGTAGCTCAGTCCAGCGATGATGACAGACGAGGCGTAATTTCTTCTGAACAAGATGTGGCTATATATTCACAAAAAAGCACTGATTTTACTTCATTTGCATAAAAACATATCTGCAATTTTTTTTTCTCTCGCAATTTATAGAGTGAACTGTCATCATTCAGGAGATTCAGCAAGACTGAGACTTGAGAATGATCTGAGAGACGCGCAAGAAAATAAAATCACGGTTTAACGGTAAGCAGCATCAGCTCTGCTGTTGTGTAATAAATATCCGCAGTTTTAAATTTAATTTTAAAACATCTGTTATATCTAATCTTTATTTATCTATGAACAATATAAACAACAATTATGGAAACACACCAAATTCCTTCACATGACAAGTGTGAACTAATGTGACTGACTGGTCATGGTAAGGACAATTCAATAAAATTCATTTATTTTAATTATTTAAAAAAGAAATCTAATTTAATTTCATTCTCAGATGATCAGGTTAAAAAACATAAATTATATTATATTATATTATATAGGTAATAATATGACTACACATATAATATAAATAAATATTTAAATATAAATACTAAATGATATTTAATGTTAAAAGAAATTAAAGTAAGCACATGTTGGATTTTTTAAAAAAATTATTATTCTATTTTAGAGGTAATTTAAATTCAGTTAAAAAGTTTTCATTAAAAAAAATCTTACATCTTCCTGTTAAAAAGAAGTCCACAATCTTATAAAATACACAAAAAGTAAATCAGGTTTAGAGCTAGTTTTAATCTGACTGCAGTGATCAGAAAAATATCCAAACGTTTTAGAATAATTTTATAATTTAATTTAAAATAATAAAAAAATAAAAAATAAAAATAAAATCTGTTACCGCTGACACGGTGTGCTTTTAGAATTAATGTTAAATATTCGATTCATTTAAATAACAGTTTCTAACATTATATTCTAGTTATATTTGCATCTAACATCTCAAATTTCTCCAAAAATCCTTTCAGAAACT
Source organism: Pangasius krempfi (assembly GCA_037576825.1). NCBI lineage: Eukaryota > Metazoa > Chordata > Actinopteri > Siluriformes > Pangasiidae > Pangasius > Pangasius krempfi. The sequence goes on from CM074984.1 coordinate 995,330, forward strand.
ATTTTGAGGATTTAAGACTCTCTCCTCAGGAAGTTCATCCTCTCAGTCTAAATAAATAAACAAATAAATAAATAAATAAATAAATAAATAAATAAACAAATGAATGAAGGCAGAAACTTTTGTCTGAGTTCATTCCTCTCCTCTCAATTATACAAAGGCAACGGCGTATTGAAAAGTTGGAGCCGAGTGCGATTCTCATAAATCCGAGCTTTAACACAGAGCATTTAATAGCAGCCTTCGCTAATAAGAGTCCCGTGTGCTGAATTATCCATAACGCTTCTGTGATTCAAAAAGAAAAAAAAAAAAAAACTCGAGAGCTCTGTCTCATAATTAAATAATACATTATATGTGGCAATTATTTTTCCTTAGTGCCAGACTGAGAAAATCAATAAGCGTAGGTAGCGGCGGATCAGCGGCGGATCAGCGGCGGACGTGTCTCTCGTCTGTTCCCCTCGTGGCCAATTACATCATCACAGCCCTAAATACCTGTACGGTATCCGCGCTTTTAGCGGCAGAATGTCAAATGAGAGTCGTCTCACTGTGGGAAGATGAAACAATCTTTTAAAAAAAAGGGGCCAGAAAGAATATCGGTGACATTTTTTTTTTTAAAGAAGACTTGAGGTGGTTTGACCTGCAACCGCTTTCACGAACACAGTGTAAGATTTATCGTAGTTTATGGACTGACGCGTGCACCAAGCAGCAGAGGTTTAACTAGTGATGAATCAATACGACTTTTTTCCAGACTGAATACTTGTACATACAGTATCTTTTGGTAGTCGTCAATACTGATACTGATACTGATACTGAAATGAGTAACCTACTGAGTGTTATGTTTATGATCTTACGGTGTTTAATAGAGAGCGCAGAGCAGTATCGGCGAGCGCTGTCGTTTAAAATGAGCGCTGCAATTTGCACCTTGATAGAGAGAGAGAGAGTGAGAGAGAGATTGAGCACTTCAGCTCAGCGAGCACTGAGACACGCTGGGGAAAGGAAGTGGGCGTGTCTCAGTGCTCGGTGCTCAGTGCTCGCAGAACTTAAGTGCTCTCTCTCTCTCTCTCTCTCTCTCTCTCTCTCTCTCTCACACACACATGCGACAGCTTCGTCGCTCTTCTCTCGCCAATATCTTTATATTTGCGTAATTCACGGCACCTTGAACTCATTTTTAAGCATCACGCTCACTGAAACTGCTCTGCGCTCTCAGGTCCCAGTCCTCGCACTCTCTTAAAGATTAAACACACCGTTTAAACACCATAAAGATGTTTTATCAGGTTACTTTTATTATAGGAAGATGCTGTACTTTCTCCTGTTGATACATACATGTTTTTTTTTTTTTTTTTTACCACGTTTGCATTAATTGTGAAATATGTTCAGATCGCTGTCATTTCGTGTCATTAGTGTGAGAACGTACACGAGGTTTACGTCGCGTAAGTAGCCCCCGGTCTCGCATGCTGGTATCCGAGCATTTTTACGAGTACGAGTAAATGAGCAACGAGTCAATGCATCTCGATTTTATCACAGATTTACATTACAACTTAAAAGTTAGACCTTAGTGTGTGCAACAGCTGCAGGAAATAAACTCACTCTGTGATTGTGTTCAAAGTAAAAAGTGTGTTTTTATACAACTGACTATAAATGTGTTCTGTTTTTTTCATTTTGTGAGGATTATAATGATGATGTGGGAAATGTTTTTGTGTCCTATGATCGCCGGATGATGCTGGAACACACTGTGTGTAATGCCACAAATAAACGTCACGGATCAGAGAATAAACTACAAACCGGCTGTTTTTTTTTTTTTTATATCAAGCGGCGTAACTGAAGTGCACTGAAGTGAAGCGCAAAATCACTTCAGTTACGCATGCAAACTATTTAAAAGATTTCAAACATTTTACCGTTAATGCAACATTCTACTGTATTCTTGTCTTGCAGCTGCTTCATTGTCTTTTGTTACTTAAAACAGGCTTTACAAATTTCCAGTCAGAATTTCTTCGCACCTGTTTTCTGCGTGAGCTGATTTCCGGATCACGCTGATGGATGACGCAAGCAGAACATAAATTGAGAAAGTAATTAGCTGTGTCCGAATACCCCTACTACCCTACTATACAGCAGGTGAAAATCAGTTGCACCAAAGGTGTAGTATGTCCGAATTCTCCGTATTCATACAACAGTAGGTGAGAAATAAATCAATTCAGTTCAATTTTATTTGTATAGCACTTTTAACAGTGGACATTAAATAAATAAATAAATACTCAGATGACCTTCTGCTTGCGCTGAGATTCTGCAGGATGGAAGCACCGGACACTGCGCTATCCCATAAGGCACTGGGGCTGGCGTGGAAGAATCAAAAATGGCGGAAAGCGGTGCGTCGACTCTTTTTAAGTGTAAGTGCTATAGGTATTAAACGTTATTCCTTGTGGTTAAAACCTACTTTTTTACCAACACCTGAGTAAATTGTTAACGTGTTGAAGGTTTAAACAAAAAAAAAACAGTTGCGGTGAAGGTGCTTTAATTTGGCAGGCTCTCGAAGCTTTTGTGGTTATTATGACGTCGTAGGTCACATGACAATGCCAACATGGCGGATGTAGTACGTCCGGATTGTATTCATACTACACACACGTGTATACTGATCAGTACATACTGTATCAACGGCCGAGCAGTAGGTACTGAACCGAATGCAGTACGTACTGTCACAGTGCATGGATTCGGACGGATGGATTGTCTTTAATCGCAGGTCTATCGTTAGAGGATCTTCACGCTATTACGAGTCTGTTATAGAATTCAGAACAGAGTTTACTGCGATCTCGTACAGCGTGATGAGGAATAATCACACGGAGTAAAATGAGACGGATGATTTGTTATTGCTTTGTTTTGTTAAAATGACGCACTCGAGAGACAGAACTCGCTCGAAGTAAACGTTACACTTTAAGCGCTTCCCTGCGTCTCAATCATGGACGATACTTCCTGTTTATGTCTGATCTGCTTTCTGATTGGCCGGTGATGCTGTAATACGTCACTATGTGCGACCGTTTTGCTCTACGATCACTTTATTCACTTCTTTAGTGTCTTGACTGCAATTATACACCTCGCATGGTTTGAACCCCTCTCCGTGTACAGTTTAGGACTGCATTTACACATTAACTTACATTCTACTGGCTGCTGAGGAACTAAACTATACATGTGCGCTCAGCTCCAGGCTCCACGGCCATTTGATTAAGTCGGGTTAAGAGACATTCTTTCAGTTTAACAAATGCAGTTTGCTTTTTTGTGTGAAATATTCACGGCTGTTAAAAAGCAACACATCAGACCTCATTAAAAGTTGATGCGGCTCATGGGCAAAGAGAACGCCGGACGCATCAAAGCCTCGCTCGGCCAGATGAATACTAATACCTGTGACTTTTTTTTGTATGATTTCTCATCAGCCGCGAGCTGCTCGGACCTGCCATCGGTCAAATTTCAGAAATGATCCAGACTCAAACAGTTATTTAAAGAATAAAGCACTGTGTGGTGCCGTTACAGGAAAATAATTAACGACGGGGTTCTGTGATGTGACTTGAAATTGATTACTTTTCTATGGCGGCACATCCTTAAGTGTTTTATTCCTCTTATACCACAGCAAACGATTACAGTTTTCTAAGTTATCAAACACAAGAATGATGCCTTCATACGTTTTTTTAAAAATCTATTTACAGTTACATTTACTGTTGTGGAACAGAGTTAGTTCCTGTTCTCACTTACGTTATAGCAGCTACACACAATCGTTCCTTCACCAGCCTCTCTTCTCTCTCGTCTGAAGTTAATAAGACAAAAAAAATCGCAGCTTGTCACGTTACCAAGAAACCGCCAAGTGTCGGAAAGCTTAAAGTTACAGCTTTACCTCTGACTATTACAAAGCACTGACACTGGAGACTCCTTCCATTAATGTTAAATAAATGTCTCAGTATGATAACTTGTTTTGCAGATGTTCCACAACATTCACTATAACTATAAATGGTTAAATAATATGACATGTTGTACACTAATAAATAAAAAATTGTAATTGTTGGTGAAGTGCTTTTCTGGTGAACTGCTTTTCTGAGTTTTATAGGAATCAAACACTCCAGGATGTGCAGCTCTAGGAAAATAATCACAGTAACTTTGCTTGACCCATAGTGTTTTATTCCTTAATTATTTTCTTCTTAATACCTGGAACCTGTCTTGCTTTTCGAACTTTCTTATCTTGAAGGGTTCTTCGAAGGTTGATAGGTTAATTATGGGTTCTCGTCCTCCAAAAAGTACCAAGGGTTCTACTCAGTGGCCTTTCTGGTAGAGAAATGATCAGTTGTAGGGTTCTTTAACCCTGAAGAACCCCTAAAGGCTTTAAAAGCGTGCATGATGAAACTTTTAATGGATGGTATAGTTATGAAGTGTCACTCAGTGGGACTCGAGCCCCACGGAGAGCTGACAGAGCAACAAAGGTTTAGCAGAGTCTCGATGTAGAAGGTGGAGGACAGAGAGATTCTGCTTTGGGCTAGAGAGAGAGAGAGAGAGAGAGAGAGAGAGAGAGAGAGAGAGACTCATGAAATAAAAATCAGTGGCCGGACTGCGGCACCGTGTTGCTCTGATGTGCAGAGAAAAAGAGAGAGGCTGAGAGACAGAGAGGTTTAGAGAAGGTTTAAAATATCCACAAGCTACTCAAATGCAGACATGTACGACCAAAGGAGTTAACATCAAAAGAACCTGTTTTCAGCTATTCTGTGTGGTGCCTTCGCTTTGCATATTTTATGAGCACGGAGTTCTTGTTCAGGTTCTTGCTCCTGTCTGTATCGCCATGATGGCATGAAGCCTTCTTAAAAATCCTCCCTTGCTGGAAAAATCCCAATTGTGTAAAGCACAGTGCTGACGTTGGCCTCGGGAGCCGTGATCAGTGCACGAGCCGAAGGTCTGGAGAAGAAAGAGACGACTCGGGTCTGCTATCTCCACATAAAAGAAGCTAAATGACCTATACTTGTGGTCAGGACTTTAAAGAAACAGATGACAATCAAAAGGACAAACGGTGAGCGGGGCACTGGAGCGAAACGGCCCCGGCTGTTCTGTGAAGTCTTTGACCTGTGAGTTCAAAGCTGGCGACGGACCTTTGGACCTGACTCACCAGACAAAGGCTTTGTTCATACTTAAGCAAAATGTCGGCATTGTTCGCTTTGAGTCCGAGCAGCACCTGCAAAAAAAAAAAAAAAAAAAACGTTATTGATGGGACGCATGAATCCATCCTTCACTCTTTTCAATGCTGCGTTCAGTGTCTAAATGATGCACGGCCGTGTTCCTCACCCTGTGATGTTTATTTAGTGTAATGCATCTCATGTAGCGTCTTCCTGACAGAACCGGAACGCCGAAAATGATGAACTCTCCTGACTGTTGAGGGATTCGTCGGTACCACCGGGAACCATCGTTCTTTTTGATGTCTGTGGTGCTGGACATAAATCGGAGATGTTCAACAAATAGTCAAATAATCTTCGAGAGTTCAGAACAATATAAGTCCTGCATAATATTAAAATAAATATCCAAAGAAATGGAATAGTAGGAAATGTTTGTTAATTAGTTAGACATGATTGTGCACATTAAACAAAAATTAACTGACAAAGATCTCCGTGCCATCTTGGATTGAATATCGAAACTTTATCAGCAAGGCATCTGATTAAAACATCATAAACCTGGCTTTACGCTGTACAGTTTGTGGCCTGATTTTTGTCTCACAGACAAAAATCACACATGATAAAGATATTCTATGGTCGGGGGTTTAGATCGGTGATCTTACAACTCATGTCGTGACACGATTTCGTGCCACTGAGAACTAAGATAGCTGACGGCAAAGTTGTGTCAGTGTGAGAAATTTGTGATTTAAATCTGAGCACTTCTATGATGCTTATCTAAAATCCACCAATAGGAGGACGCCAAACTCACAGGACAGCTACATCTACAGTAGCGGCGATGGAGAGACGTAAACAAAACATGCTAACGGACAGAAAAACTCCTCCTCGTTACCTCGAGCTCACTGTGAAGAACGTGTGAAGCAGCGTCGTACGTAGTCGTTTTCTTTAATCGCAGGTTTATCGTGAGAGGATCTTTATCATATTGTATAATCTGACACAGAGACACACACATGTTGTAATTATACAACATGCAGTCTGTTGTAGAATTCAGAACAGATCTCGTACAAGTTTTTAAAGAGAAAGAGTTTTTAGCTCTGAAGCTCATGTGATCATTTGCGTAGATTTCCTCCCTGCTGCTCATATATAAAAACCCACACTAACGGTGGGCTGCCTTATTTAAACACCGCCTATAGTGTTTATGTCGAGGGAACAAGCGCGGCTTTGTGAGATCAGCGCACAAACGCACCTCTGTGAGTCCAGCGACATTTTTGCTTCGAAAATTTTGAATTCCTTCTACAGGGTATCAAGCAGACCAGAAGGTGGCTCCTGGAGGCCTGCGGCGATAGTTAACCATGTCAAAGGCACGAGGCGAGACTGAGCGCATGTTTCTCCAGAGACGCAGGCCAGTTTGATGTTAAAAGTGTGGCTGGAAGACAATACAGAGCCGATGTGATCTTCACAGCTCGGTTTTTTAATGATTTTTTAAGGTCTGAGTGAAGAAAGGTACAACACGCAGGACTGCTGCTTTAGTAATGATCTACAGTTCAGATTCAAAGAAAAAGTCACGGACACACGTGAACACTGAGCTCCTGTTTCATCATGGAGTCATGTCGTGTGTGTGTGTGTGTGTCGTGTGTCGTGTGTGTGTGTGTGTGTGTGTGTGTGTAAAAATAAAATTTCACGAAGCTCTACTTCATTGTGTCTGTATACGTACACTCTGTATTCTAAAAACATTTGAACTTCAACCTGAATGAAACACAAGACAACAATTTAAAACATAAAAATAGTTTGACGTTTGACACTCTGACGCTTTACTCTAAAGCGTAAACTCCTCCGTCCTGAAAATTTAAAGTTACAGCTTTACCTCTAACTGTTACAAAGCGCTGACACTGGAGACTCCTTCCGTAAATGTTACATAAACATGTTCTCACAGATCGCCGATTTCACACGTATTTTAAATCCGCTTTTTATTTAATAGATCGTCTGCCGTAAGTGTCAGTGTGAAAGAGTCTGTTACTATAGAAAGAGTAATTTATTAGAATGGCAGAGCTACTGCCGTGGTTAGAGAAAGTGAAATAAATTAATTAATAAATCGTTGGTAAATTGCTGTGGTGTAAGAGGAATAAAACATTCGAGCTTCATCGCTCCACCTCGTCACTCAGTGTTTTACTGAAACTGCACGACACACCAATGAGATCATTTCTGCTCATCAGAATTTTAATTCACAACAGTTCCAGGAAACAGAAGAATGTGAAACGTAAGAGCTCTACTCGAGCGCGGCGTCTCTGAGACGGTCGTGTTCGTCCACTCAGGCGGAAACCGACGTGTTGTTCGTGCTCCGGATCGTCTGACCCCGCTGCCTCTTCGTCATGTCTGAGGACGTTGTAAAAACACTTAAAGGGTCTTGTTGGAGGAGTTAGCATTCATGCGTGTGTAGGGGACATGGGATTTAAACATCTCCTCTTAAAACACTTCTCTTGTTGTCGGGTTCGAGCTCGAAACAGAGGCCCTGAAACAGCAAGTAGAACTCAGTGTAAGACTTTTCTCATGAGATGCTGCATTCTAATTTACGCTTATTAATTTGAATGAAACTTTTTTATTCAAAGTTATTCACATCATGTAGGATACTAGTAAATGCTCTTCAATGTGAAATTTCGTTTATCGTTCGGGATAAAACACACCTTTTTAGAGCAATAATGTCTCATGTCTCTGAAAAGAGCACGCAATCATTCAAAAGACGAGAACTAAACGTACAAAATACGGTGAGTTCCATCGAGCTTAATCTCTACAGTGATGTTTCTGTGTTTCAAAGATTTGCACTAAGAACATATTATTGTCAATTATGCAGCCTTAGTAGCTACAATGACCCTCAGTTATCAATCTTGAAGTAAAATTGTGCAAACGTTTTTTTTTTTATGGCCAAACCGAACTAAAAATTCCTGCCACAAAACTTTCACTGATTCTCTTTGTACTCTTTACTCCATAAAATTCCAGGTGGCTTCACAGTATTTATATTTATATATAGCCACGACTACATAGACACACACTAACTCCTCCTCCTTTTATAGGGCGCCATTACTTTCGTCCCGATCAAGCGAGTCAGAATGTTCATTAAATTGGTGTGTGAGTAAAATAAATAATGAATGTGACGTATACGATTTGAAGACGGACACTCGAGGTTCATGTTATTATTCATGTTGAGTCTCATTGTACAAACGTTTAACATACAAACGAACTGCTTTTTCATAAACGCTACATTTCTTGTGTAAATCCTCCTGCGAACGATTTACAAATAAATTCATTGGTATCGTATCCAGAGCGATAAATGAGGCCTTTACATTTCCACTAAAATAGCGATAGGAAGAGCAGACAACTAAACAACGAAGTAAAAAGTTAACACTCGATGTGGTTTTCAATCCTTAATGTGATGAGAAACACAGAACTGCCAGTCTGCTGATATGAATCATAAAAAAAAAAAAAAATCAGACAGTTAAGTTTTGCAAATCCTGAAGCGGAAAATCTTGCGAGATGCAAATGTGCTATTTGATCATTGTAATTATTAAGCCGGAATCAGATGTTCGTTTTCCCCCTCACATGTTTAGTCGACGTATTAGTAAACAGTAATTAAATCCAAATAAAAGGGTTTGTTTGATCAAAACCAGAGATGTTCATGAGTCTTGAGTGCTTCATCCAAATCCCAGTTTAAGGACGAGCGCCTTAAAAAAAACACATTTACGGTATTGATTGAGGCTAAAAACAACAACAACAACAACAACAACAACAAAAACACCAGTGTTAATATTTATCATCGTCTGTAATTGGTTTGATGTCGTTACACAAGTTCAGTCATGCTTCACGTCTCAGTGTTGTTTCAAAGTCTTTATTATTACGATAAAGCGGCCGTGATCATTAAAGTTTCACGTTCCATTTTCATTAGGATGAATCTGATTCTGTAAAAAACCTCTCAAACCCCTGCCAGGAATCACAGGGGAGCCCTGAAGTCTGTATTAATTATCAAGAATATGGTCTTGATCGAAGATGTTAATTACGCTGATGGTTGGCGATGTGGGGAATTGGGCATGCATTTTATGCCAGGATAATAAAAAAATGAATTTTTAAACAAAGTGGGATCTTAAAATAATATCTATTCTACAGAGAATATCCCACTTCAAAGGCCGAACTGTGCGCTTTGAAATTTAGCTGATGTTAAAGAAGAGCTGTCTGAATGTTTCAGCCAGTTAAAGCTGGTCGAGGTTTTCGGGCAGAAAAAAGAAAACAAGAGTTAATTAACACTTATAACAGTTATAAACCCTTTCAACTTTCCTTTCACTTTCAAATATTAGCACTTAAAATTTAGCAAATGAGCTTTTTTTTTGTCAGAACTAATTTAATTTCGTGTCATTGTGCATCTGTGTCACTGCCCGGAGAGAAACTCACGAAAAACCCCAAACGCTTCACGTGTGATTGGTCAGAAGGTGCTGATTAATTTTCCATAACAGCAGCTCTGACAGTAGTGCTGCTGCAAATCTCAGCTTTATATACATTACATTCATGCGCTCGTTCTAATACGTTATGGTTTCTATAGTAACAGCTCATTCACAGGGACTTGATCTGTAAGGAGATGTTTATTGAACACTTAAGGAAGGAGTCTCCAGTGTCAGCGCTTTGTAACAGTCAGAGGTGAAGCTGTAACTTTAAGTTTTCAGACATCAGGTTTCTCAGTAACACGACAAATTAAAATGTGTACTCATTAGTAAATAAAGAGGCATGTGGTATAAGCGGAATAAAACACTCAGGGATGTGCTGTTGTAGGAAAATAATCAACTTCAGGGTGATAACAGTAACTCTGTCACTGATGATTTTACTTGAACAGCATGACACACACACTGTTTATTACCTACATAATGACTTTCTCAGAGAATCATTTTTATTCTCTTCTCTTCACAGCATCTTTTTTATTTATTTTATTTATTATATTAGATTAAACTATACTCAAATGCCGCATTCCACTAGAGGTCATAACTTGTAATTCCCGACCTCCGACCAGGAAAAAATAAATAAATAAAAAGCCCCCTCAGGATAGTCTCTTCAAATCAGAGTTCAGGGAGTGACGTCAAATCAAAATGGCCGCTCACAGCATCAGCAGTAAACAAAGCAGCTCTTCCTACCTAATGTTCACTTTCCTAATGAGGAAAATGCATAAGTCACTCATCACAGTTAGCTGGCTAGCTCGTCGCTAACAAAAGACGAACACGGAGGCGTCCATGTTTTTTCTCACTTTGTAGCTCGAACGTACAGACGTCGAAAATGATGTCATTCCGAGCTCCGACTTCCTGCTTCCGAGATAAAGATACGATGTGAATGATAAATAAGTGATTCTTCTTTTTGTATCAGAAGTCATATCCCTCTTCCTGACAGATGTTGACTTCGAATGTTGCCTTCGCGCTGATGTTAAAAGTGACTCGAAATCGCCAAACATTTTTCTTTTTTTTCTTCAGTTTTCCTTCTTCCTCCTCTTCCTCCTCCTCCTCTCCATCCATCCATCCATCCATCAAATCCCTCCCTCATCATCCCCAATTTCTCCTGATGTCACTGATCAAACGTACCTGCTAACGTTCCTCCTTGTGTTCACTAATTATCAAAACCTCGCCCACTTCCTGGTTAACGGAGGCGATTAACTCTGTACTTAGTCATGCATTATTACAATGCTATTTATTTATCCCACACACACACACACACACACACACACACACACACACACTCACACACCATGTGTTATGATCATCCTCCTGATTTACATGCACGCTTAATAGCGCTTTATCATCCACTGGAGGAGAACAAAGCACAAAACAAGGAAGTATCCTCCTCCTCCTCCTCCTCCTCTTCATCATCATTCTCTTGTAGAGAGATCATTAGACAAAAGTGCTTTAAGTGTGTACTTATGGGAGATGTCTGCTTTACTAATGAGCAATTAATGCTCTAATAACCGAGAGTCCACATGAGAGCCTTGAAACAATCCACATCTGCTCGCTTAAAGCTTAGAGTCCAGCCTCCCTACCTTCTCTGATTCCTTGTTATTACAAAACGTGTTCTCTTTTCATTTCCTTCATGTCTTTCTTTCTCTCCACCCAAAGAGTGTTGTGTGAGTGTTGGGGTTGTGAATATTAAAGCTCTAGCAGCAGGAGGTGACAGTCTCTTTCCTCCACGTTCACACCCCTAGTGTTGCACAGCTATAATTATTTAATCGGATTGTTTCTCCGCTTCCCTTCGCAGGACCCGAGCAGCGCCGCCTTTCACACCTCCCAGGACTTTACTGCTCTAGAACCCACCGTCGAGTCTGAGTATAGAGGAAGCTGAAGAAATCCTCGACTCCTGATAGGCGGAGAGAACCGCGAGAACCTCTCTGTTTGTCTTCAGCTTCTTCATGTTGTATTTATTAGCTGTTTATCGTTCACCTCATCGCTGTTTACGCAAATACAAAAAAAACATTAAAAACTCTTAACTGAGGTGGAAAAGTTTTTTTATTATTATGAAGACGACGCTCCAAAAACAGTCATGAAAACAGTCGTATGAATGATGAATCACATTTTTTGTCCAGATTTTATGAAAAATGTCGGATCGTGATGTATTTTTTATTTTTCTGTTCCATCTGATCAATTCTGAGACACAAATTTATTATCTTATGGAAAACGGATCATAACTTTATAATGGACTATAATTATAGAAGCCATATTGGATTATTGCAGACTGTAACAAATGGCAAAGATTGCAATTAAATTTGGAAAATACATTTATTTATTTATTTTTTTTTACATATAAAGAGATTCGACTGTTTTCTCTTTTTTATAAACTTTATTATACTTATTATATTTACAATTTCAGTGTGTGAAAAGGTTTAACTGTGAAGTGCTTTTGTTAAAAAAAAAAAACATTTTAAAGCTTTAAAGTAGTTTAGAAAGAAAACAACATCGGCTGATGCTCAAGATTTCAGTATCAGAAAAGAAAAAGTGGTATCATGCCATCTCTACTTCTAGATTTATTTATAATCATTTTATTTTCTTTTCTTCCCATTATGCTCAAATTATCTGCTAAACTATCAGTTTTCTGTATTGTTTGTGTTTCATTAAAATACGAATCTGCACTTGCATCCGCCTGACACTAATGTTCTCAATAATATCAATTCTTTTTAAGAAATATTTTTAAAAGATGGTAATGATTGTATTTTTTTTCTCACTGAAGTTGTTCTTCTCTGCTTGTGGATCGTCTTTATTTCCACAGCAGCACTTTTTCTGCACATTCAGAGCCTCTTCATGTTCCAAGCAGTGTATTTTGTGCTCCACTAAACCGTAAAGCACGAGACAATAACACGCCTCGACGTCTCATCACGCTGCTGTTTTATTCGTCTCTTTTCTTTACGCACGCAGGACGCAGCAGTCGTGTGTTTCAGTTGCTGTAGTTTTTCATCTTTAATCAGGGTTTTTACAGAAGTGTGGCTGAAGGAAACGCTCACTCTCTCACATTTCCTTCTTCTGATTTATTTTTTTTTGGGAAATTTGCTGAGCGTTTGAATGGGAAAAAAAAAAAACCCACTACGTTTCCTAGTTCCAGCTCATAGTTCCTAAAGTTTTTATTCTCAAGATGCATCCTAAATGCTAGTAACAGCAATGTTACTCTCCTGAAGTGTTTTATTCCTCTTATACAATACGATTTTTTATTTATTAAAAAGAAAAGGAAACGAGAGGGTTCCTGTTCTCACTTACCCTATAGCAGCTGTAAACAGTTACGAAGTTAATAAGACATATTATATTACAGATAAACTACAAAGAGTAAACTAATCTAATATCAGTAAACTAGTAAACGAATCTAGATATTACGTCACCGCATAATGTGATAAGAAAACAATAATGAAACCTAGATTGCTTTTAAATCAGTAAAGCTTCAAGTGACTTGAACGATTTTAGCATTTAAAATAATTTTTAACACTCTACAATTATCGCAAAGGCTTGTTCTAATAGATCTGCTGTAGTATTTCTGTAGTATTTTGTTATTAAAAGAGCTGACATGTTAAGAACACTGACTAGACGTGAACTGGAGTGTTTTTAGGAATTCACACTTATGGTGTATAGTTTATGCTTCAGTGTTGTTTTGTTTGGTTGTTTAGTGTTTTACAGATTATAGACTTAAAAAGTCAGTATCACACACACACACACACACACACACACACACACACACACACACAGATGTGCTTCAGAGCTGAGGTCAGAGCGAGTGTGTTGAAAATGTACTGCAGGTCAGATGCAGCTGACTTTTGAGCAAACAACAGGGACGAGAGGAATTTCACATTATTTTCCTCCAAAGACTCAAAACAGTGAAGAAAAAAAAAAAAAAACAGACGCAGTGAATAACCGAGCTCACATTTTCTCTCTAATGCATTTTCACACCTGAAAGACGACCTGACCCTAAACTTAGAAAGACCGCCGAAGTTTTTCTCGCCGTGTCTCGTTCAGCTTTCAGCTACGAAACGTCCTTGGAATTAGACAACCGTGCTAACATCAGCGCGCCACGCCACAGACTTAATACACATTTCTATTTAACGTCGCATCTTTCAGATGCCTGACGGATATTTCAATAGCAAACATTTTGCTCTGTGCTAAAACCCACTGGTAGAACTTTTAGTTCTGCTTTTCTTTTTCTCGGGCGACTCTTAAAATAACGATGACTGAAACGTTTCTTCTCAGTGGTTAGGATCTAAGTTATAAATCTGATTAGGATCTAAGTTATAAATCTGATTAGGATCTAAGTTATAAATCTGATTAGGATCTAAGTTATAAATCTG
>CM074984.1:1027691-1042711 GCA_037576825.1 Pangasius krempfi
CCTCATACCTTATCTCCTCATCCTCTCATTCCCATCATCCTCTCAACCCCTCATACCTTATCTCCTCATCCTCTCATCCCCTCATCCTCTCATCCCCATCATCCTCTCATCCCCTCATCCTCTCATCCCCTCATACTTTATCTCCTCATCCTCTCATCCCCATCATCCTCTCATCCCCTCATACGTTATCTCCTCATCCCCTCATCCTCTCATCCCCTCATATGTTATCTCCTCATCCTCTCATCCCCTCATACGTTATCTCCTCATCTCTTTGTCCCCTCATACGTTAACCTTCTCATCCTTTCATTCTCTCATCCCCTTGTACCTTATCTCCTCATCCTTACATCCCCTCACCCCCTCATACATTATCTCCTCATCCTCTCATCCCCTCATCCTCTCATCCCCATCATCCCCTCATCCTCTCGTACCTTATCTCATCATCTAATTTCCCCCCACACCCTTGTACCTTATCTCCTCATCCTCTCATCCTCTCATCCCCTCACCCCCTTGTACCTTATCTCCTCATTCTCTCATCCCTTCATACCTTATCTCCTCATCCTCTCATCCTCTCGTCCCCTCGTACCTTATCTCCTCATTCTCTCATCCTTTTTGTATTCTTATCCTCTCGTTTCATATCCTCACCCCCTCATCCTCTCGTCCCCTCACCCCCTCATCCTCTCGTCCCCTCACCCCCTCATCCTCTCGTCCCCTCACCCCGTTGCCCCCTCAGCTGTAATTAGAATCTGCCTCTGGGTTTTGGTGTGAAATGAAATGAACGAAAGCAGAGAGGAGGTTTATTTTCCCAGAAACCCTGTAACATCTGCTATACAAACACTCCACCTATCTAACCACAGTGCTGTCAGAGAGGCTGGGAGATGGAGCTCACACACACACACACACACACACACACACACACACACATGCACACACACTCTGCAGTCATGACACCAGACCTGCTATTACCAGCCCCTTCTATATAACAAGCACTAATAGCCGAATATAAGAATACACGCAGAGAAATCTGCCTACAACAGGATTTTCACAAATTTCCTTGCGCATAAAAAAGTAGAAGCTCTTGTGCAACCTGATCTCATGCAAAAAAAAAAAAAATGTTTTAGCTGTATGTTGTTAAAAGGTATAAATCGGGGGGTCGTCAACAATCCGGACGTTATCCAGCTAAGTGTTTCAGTGAATCAACCCGAGACTTTGAACAAATGCTTT
This sequence comes from Pangasius krempfi, assembly GCA_037576825.1. Lineage (NCBI taxonomy): Eukaryota > Metazoa > Chordata > Actinopteri > Siluriformes > Pangasiidae > Pangasius > Pangasius krempfi. Next base: position 1,028,913 of record CM074984.1, read on the forward strand.
AGCAGAGATAATAAACATAAAAAAAAAGTAAAACTGTTATAAATATTCAGTTACAAACATCAACTCCTCCACTAAAGATATAAAGTCAAATCAATCTTCTACAACTTTCTAAAAGTGTCATGAGTGAATGAGTGAAAAATGATCTGACCCATAACACTAATAATAATAATCCATTTATTATTTGTTCTCTTTTTTTTCCATTTTATATAAAAACAAATTCATATGAAACCTGTAACACCACACGTCACCTTATAAGGCTTTTCATACATTCACGATGATTGCGTTATAAAGAATTTATGCAGTGTGTTAGAAATAAAGTCTCACCAACATTCCAGTTGAATCTGTACACATTTACAGCAGTCTTAGAGGAACTGAATATTCGATATCTTCTCAGCTGTATGTAATATATAATGCACATAATATATTAAATATATATAATGCGCATTATATATTAAATACATAATGCACATTAGCTAATACGTATACACTTACTTAAAGATGGACTTTGTTTGAATATTCATGACGTGGTGAATAGTTAATGGGTCAGTTTGAAAGATTAATGACAAATGTATATATGCACGTTGTATTGTATATTATTATATTAATAATTACATCTTTAAGACAATTGATGATTGGTGTACAGCAATTACATGAATTTAATTATGATTAACGGTGCGTTACGACTAAAAATGGGTTTTGTAATGATTATGGAATGTTTTCCTATTTATATACGGAAGTAAATATATGAAGCTTGGTATGTAGATATAATATCCTTGATATTGTACCGCAGCTATAAATACACACCCACACACACACACACACACACACACTCTTTCATATACACAGTGTTTAGTGAGTTTGGTGTGTTCTCCCCCGTGTGCAGCTCTTTCGGCAGGTGAGAACACACTCAGGTGATCCCACTCGAGCCCGAGAGCGTCTGAGCGAGGTGGTCTGGATCTGCTTCCCCCTGAACTGTAGTGAGAAAGTGATTCTGAATCGACTCACTGCAGAAAGTGAATCAAACACTGTGTCTTTTGAGTTGAAGTGTTTTTTTGTAGATTTTTTTTTTTTTCCTGAGAAAAAGCTCACGGCTTCCTATAGCGCTGTGTTCTGTACAAAATAAACGATACACAAACTAGGTTTAAACTTATTTACTTTCAGTGCGCAGGTGATTGGTGGGATTTCTATACACACTTAACGGATAAAAGTTTACCTTCTTTTCCATCGCTGTATTACTGACCAATGAATAAAAGAGATTTACAAGTACGTCCACACACACACACACACACACACACACACACACACACACACACACACACACACACCTCAGACAACATTTTTTCTTTTTGCTTTGTCTAATGACGTCCAGTGTGAAATGAAACCAAACCAAATAGCGAACGAAACAAAAGAATCAATTTCGCTCTGATTCAGACTCGACAAATGGACTCAAGGGTTCGTTTGACAGTTAAGGGTTCTTAGCTTCCAAAACCTAGGGAAACAGAACCTTTAAGACATCCATAGAACCTTTACATAGAACCTTTAAGGGACATTTTTAAAATGGATGACCAAAGAACCGAAGAATGGTTAGGTTAAGAGTTCAACATTTTCTAAGAGTGTACATGATGCAGTTTATGATGTTGCTCTGTAATGAAAGTATGCTGAGGTTCAGGTTCAGATTCAGGGGTGTGTGTGTGTGTGTGTGTGTGTGTGTGTGTGTGTGTGTGTGTGTGTGGCATTGTCTGCACATTCCTGGTGCTCTTTGAAGGACTGATGCAGAGCGGTCTGTGATAATTAGAGTGCAATGACCTTCTCATTAGAGGCAGGACACCTCCTGATTATTATCTCCTCTTTTCTCGTTAACGCAGGTCCAGTCTCAGCGACAATATTGCAAAAAAAATATCAAAGCAATTCTCTATGATATTTATTAGAGCCAAAATTACAAAAACACACACACACACACACACACACAAAAACTTTGAATTACCAGTCCCGCTAATGTATGCAGAGCCAAATGAATGGCTCGACTACTACTTTTTTCTTCTTCTTCTTCTGCTTCTTCTTTTCCACCCCCTCTCTCTTGTAGCTTAAATTTTTCATTACAAATTTCCGGCGCTTCAAAGTCACATCTCGCAGCCGGTCCCCTTTCTTCTCCCTTGGCGTGACAAAGAACTGTCAAAAACTGTCCCCGTGTTTGCTGTTTTTCTCCTCGGCTTTTATCCCTCTCTTGCATCTAAATGTCAAATAACACCGTTTAAATACAACACAGCATCCCTTCATCTGAGAGAGAGAGAGAGAGAGAGAGGGAGGGAGCGAGGGAGCGAGGGTGAGAAAAGAAGGCGAAAATACAGCAGAAGGCGTCTAAAAGGGGCCTAATTAATCCTTGTGCATTGATTTTGTTTTAGTGTGATGTGTTCGATGAAAAAAAAAGAGAGAAAGAGAGAAAGAGATGACTTGGGAAGGAGCTCTCATTAAAATCATTAGCAGCTTGATGTCAGCAGGAAAAAAGAAAAAAAAACAAAAAACATCTCACTCGGTGCTGCTTAAAAGCACATTTGCAGGTACGTCTTTAATGTCACAAGAATGGACACGGCACTTTCTAAAGAGACCAAACAGACCGACTCGTCTTTCTCTCGTCTTTCTCTCGTCTTTCTCTCTCTCCCGCCGCTACGTTAACCCTTACGCTCTGTCTGGGGTTTGGTGAAGCGGCCTTGACTTTAAATAAATAAAACTTATAAGCAAAATTATTATTATTATTATTATTATTATTATTATTATTATTATTATTATTATTATTATTATTATTATTTATCTTTGCACATGTCTTTCCTACATGTATAGAACTGGATTGTAAAGATCAGTAAACGGGAATAAAGTGAATGAAGTCAATTGATTGTGACTCTGGTCCTTAACGCTGCATCGGATCTCTCAGGTTCTGTGTCGTACAGTTTTAAGCATCTTGGAGAACCGGACATTAACGATGGTTCTGCACATTTTGGTCCATATATAAAATATGAAATGATGATTTTAGTGTCTGTGACATGAGCTCGCTGTAATAAGTGTAAAAGTGCAAAATTATTTCAAATGTCAGATGAAGGTTTATTAGCTATTTTAAAATTATATTATAACACAAATATTCTTATAATCAGTGGCTAAAAATGCAGAGTTTCATCAGATGATGTTTTTCAAATACAGGAATTCTTAAAAAAAACCAAAACAAACAAGACTTTTATTTCACTGAACTGCGTCTGAAAATGAGTTTTGAGTTCGTAAAGCTCTCTGGTCACTGTGCATCAGAGCTCTATAATGTTTGATACAGATGATCTTTACACATTTAAACAGTCTATACTTGATGATTTTAATAAGGATTTTTAATTTTTATCGTCCTCCTGAGATGAGATGGAAACACGTGAAGACGTCGGGAATTTCAGTCATGAAGCGGAGCAGCTGAACGCAATCGCAAGTCTGTTATTAGCAATTCCAAAATCAGCTCTAATCAGTAGACAAGCTGGGGTCAATCAGCCAGGTAAAAAAGGAAAAAAAAACCACACAGGGCAAAGAAACTAAAAACTGGAAGTAAAGCAGAGAACACTTATTCCCAGAATCACTCGGAATTGCATGGAATAACGGCAAAACCTCACAAAGGAGTGAAATGAGAAACGTGCGTTTAGTGATCATGTGGGAAAGATCGCTGTAATGTCCAGAACGGAGTGGAACGTGGAGTTCATGCATCAGCAGTTGATCCTGATGTGGATGTCGGAATTTTGGGAGTTTTCTGACAGCTCGGACTCGGGAAGTGATGCAACTGACAACAAGGATAAAGAGATGACTGACAGCAGGACAAAGAACTTTTCTAAACGGTACAATATCGTCTGCTTTAAGTGACCATGTAAAGGTGTTTGGTTGAGGATGACTGTTTTTCGTTTAAAACTTAAACCAATCCGAATTCGGAAAGCAATCCGGTCTCCTGAATGCAAATTCGTAAAGAATTAGCAACAGACAAAAGGCGTGTGTTAAAATTGACACGTACACAGCTAATGTCAGATGTTTACTTGTTACAAAATCTCTCGTTACAAATTTGTAAGAAATTCGCAAGACGATCATTAGACCTGAGCGGCCTCTTGACCTCCAGGCCTTCTGTTCTGCAGCACCTCAGATATATTTCTATGAGGGAAATCTGAAAACATTTCTGTTTAAAATGTTCAACTTTGTGCTTTTGTCTGTCATTTAATTTATTACTTTGCGTTGTTGTCTTTTTAGATTTACACTTGACTCAGAAGCGGGAAGTCGGCGCTCGGAATGACATCATTTTCGACGTCTGTGTGTTCGAGCTACAAAGTGGGAAAAAACATGGACGCCTCTGTGTTCGTCTTTTGTTAGCAAGCTAGCGAGCTAGCCAGCTAACCGTATATATTTTCCTCAGAACAGTGAACTGTAGCGTCAGTGTTATAGATTTAACGAGTGAACATGTCTGTATATTAATTGATCTAAATCTAATACGTGTAAATACAGTATAACTCGTTTAACGGTAAGAAGAGCTGCTGTGTTTACTGCTGATGCTGAGAGCGGCCATTTTGATTTGACGTCACTTCCTGAACTCGGCGTCAGGGGGTGTTTTCTTTGCTTTTATCTCATTACGAGCTCAGAGGTTATGAGCTGTAACCTTTAAATGCAGCATTACTATGCCGGTTTGAATATCTTAGCATCGTTTTTTGGTATTTTAGTATAATTTTTGTTTTTATACGTATTATATACCATTTTTCCTGTGAAATGAAAACTGCTGCTCATTCTGTGACAAACACAAAGATTAACCGTTGCTTTAAACCTTCGCAAAACTCAAAACAAAAGCACCCCGAGACATTTTTCTAATTATTATTATACACAATTGTATTGAATAATTCAGCAGCAGCAGAATTGTGAAACCGACTCGTTCTTGTATTAACATCATTTCAGTTTGTTCAGCGTTTGCTTTTTTTTTTTTTTTTTTTTCTCCAGCGTGACTTCATTAGAATGAAGATGAAAAAGAGCGACTGGCGTTCGTCTCCATCCATCGCCGACCCTCCCTCATGCCAGCAGCAAACAAAGCCACGGCCTCCTAAATAATTACATCGTTAAAGCCGTGCAGGACTAATTAAAGCCTGACTTCCCTTACCTGTTTTCACAGCCAATTAAGAAAATTAACCCTCCGTTTAGGCCTTGGCATCCTGCCTATGCTGCTGTTAGGTGGGAGAAAAAAATCCACACAGGCTACTCCGATAAACACAGGACAGGACTGAATCCGCGTGACACGAGCTCTGATTATCTCACTTTAAGATGCTGATTGGTGTTGACATGAGGTTAAAACGGAGGGAATCGTTGATTTAGGTTAATCACGGGCTGATTGTTTGAGAAATCAAACATTTTGTGGTTTTAAAACATATCCGGAGTCGCTCTTTAGCTCATGATGATGAGAAACGTTCTGTGGGATCTGCAAGAGATGATGAAGATAGAATTTTGGTGAAATTCTGATCAGTTATATTCAGATTTTATGATTATATTCTCTCATGATACTCCTACAATGTAGTGTTGCTCCTGGGCCTGATTTTTAGCTGCGTTTCTTGCAGCGTTCACTTTCAGAGATTTGAGGTTTTGGTCCAAAATTCATTCTTTGTGCAAAATTTTAAGCTCAGACTATAAAAAGATGAACTTTTTTGGACTGTAACTCTGGCAGTTTTAAAACCAATACTTTAAAAATGAGTAGGAAGAAAACAATTATAGATTACTGATTAATAATTATTTAATAAGGATTCAATACTTATTAACCAATTATGAAAGTATTACTAAATGATTATTATTCAGTAATTTACTTATTGATTTTATTTAATTCAACTACATACATTTCTTATTTGAGGCATTTTTATAGCAACACTGGTTTAGTTTAACTGTAATTTCACAGGACGACATATGAATAACATTATAGTACTGTAAATGCTATCACTTTTATTAATGCTGTTGTTGTTATTATTGTTGTTGTTGTTGTCTCTATATTGGTTCTTTAATAAAGTCAAAAATCTGGATCATCTCATCAGTTCACATAAGAACAAACACAAGATTTCAAAATGACAGAAAATAAAACAAGGAAGCAAGCTATTGTATTTAAAACATCAGGCTACCTAGCAAACATTAGCTACCTAGCTACGCTAACACTGCTTAGCATCACAGAGCTTTACGTCGAGTTTAAACCTGCGGCACTTACACTGCTTCGCTAAAATAATTGAAGCTACATTTTTTTAAAAACCAAAAACATATGGGGAAAAAAGAAGGAAGACAAGGTTCCTTTGCTGCTTTGGATAAATGATTCAGCGTCTGTTTTCACAGTAAAGTTAACGCTAACGTATGTTTTATTACAATAAAGTCGTGTCAGTGTTGCTGTAGTGATGTAGTAAGCTGATTTAACAGATTATAGTTTTTATTTGTTAATGTTTTCCCAGAATTCCACACAGGCTTCTGTACTGAACTGTAAAAGATATTTAAATCCAAGTTTAAACGCAGAATGTTACTACCGAGATGACACGAAACGAGGAAATCTTTCGCCATTTGCATTACCGTGATGAAGGAATGCACTTGAGGAATACACGCGAGTCATTAACTCGGCGTCTTTCACCCCGCGCTCTGCCTAAAACACGCCGCACCTGTGAAACTCCCTCCTATATGCGCTGTATGAATTAATCACACACCGCCTTATGCACTCTGATGCAATTTCTTATGCACATTAACGAGGGCTGACAGCTGGAACGCTCCGAATATAAATAAAATCACAGTCAAGAAGAAGAAAAGGAAAATGCGGTTGTGCGACGACGATTCGCACGGCTCCACCTGCAAACCGCCCGAGCTGCTGTTTTCTCCGCGACGGATGCGTGTTTGGGTGTGAAAAGAGGAAAATGATCCGCAAATTGGAGCAACACTCGCATTCTGTCGCTCCTAAACGCATTGTGGTGTATGAACACTAATTTTACATTGTGTGAACGTACGACGGGGCGACAAAACGCCCTTTCAGCACACGTCATTTCAATTTCAATGACTTATCACACGCTTTGTTGGTTGTTTTCCCAAAATGGAGGGATTTCCTACTTCATTCTGTGTTTCTTTGAAAAAAAAAAAGAGAGAGATTATTTTTTTAAATTCTTAATTTGCACACAGATACGGTGCGGCTTGCGGCTGTAGCCGTGTTGAAAAGCTTAAACGCGATCTCATTAAGATCGTTAAGTGACCTTCAGCGGTGTTAATTAGATTTAAGGTGAGGGACGCAGTGACGATGTGGTCGATTCTATTATTCATCATTGGACTGTAATGACATTTCTCAGCTGTCAGAAGCGACACAGGGGGTCTCCTGTGAGGATCAGGGGGGAATAAACCATCATCCACATCCATGCAGGAGGGAGGGAGCCGGCAAGAGCACTGTGTTTATCATAAACACACACACACACACACACACACACACACACACACACTGACAAATATGGATACAATACGCTGAGTCTTCAGGTAACTCATGACCTCACTGGCTCCAGTACAAACCCATATTTCTCTCAGCCCAATAAATAACAGAATCCAGAGGATTTAATTAAGATATCAGATGGCAGCAGGTCACTCACGGTACAGGATCGGAGGCCTGCAAAATACACACTCGAGCGCTACAAAGCGCGCATTTAACCTGAGCGGAATTCATGATTGAGGAAATGGAGGCTCGCTGTGAAGTATTTTAAACAGTTTAGCAGACTCGTCGAAAGCATCTGATCATCTGAGGGGGGCACACACTTTTGGAACTTCTCTCCAATCCCTGTTTCACCAGGATGAAGGAATGTACGTTGTAAATGTAGCGCACAGCACCGCACGCTCACGTTAACGTTCACGTTAATGTTCGTGTTAATGCACATGTTGATATTCACATTAACATTCACTTTAATGATCACGTTAACGTTCACGTTAATTCTCACGTTAATGTTTGCGTTACTTATCCTGGTCTTCGTTTATCTTCATATGTTGAGCTTCATATCTGATATATATCTGATATCTATTCTCATCTGTCTGAAACTAAAACGTTCCACTCACATGACTTTTTTTATCCGACTTCAGAATCACAACTTTAGTCTCAACTGGACGCCCTGTGAACCTTTCTGTCAATCTTTCTAAGAAAAAAAAACAACAAAAAACGAGTAGTCATCATCCTATTCCTATCTGTATTAGTATCTGTTCAGAACTCATTATCTGTTCATTCTGAATAACGGATTCATATCCAGTTACGTTTCTCTCGCTTGACATCACAAGATACGGACAGACCACAAAAGAGAAAAACAGAAAACCTTTCTCACCTTTTGCTCTTTTTTTCCTTGACAGATCAGACGTGCGCTGAAGCTCGAGGTTTCGAGGCTTCGGGGAAGATCACGATTCCACGTCTGTCCAGCTCTCAGTTCTCCGTCACGATAATCGAGGACAAGAGAGAAAAATCACCAAATCTCCCTTGACTCTGAAGATCAGTGAACTTGTCCAGGCAGATGGTTCGAGACGGCGCTGTCCGATTTCCTCTCGCTCAACGTCAGATCTCAGGAACCCATGTCTGATCTAGGAACATCTAACACCACTCCACCTCTCCATCCTGTTTAAAGATGCAGTTTACTAATTAAAGATTGCATTGAAATTTTTGCAAATCAATTATTATCATAAATATTAGCAAATATATTAATTAAACATTAATAAAACTTCTGATTAAATCTAATTAATTTAAAAAAATATTACACCCACATATTCATACATCATCTAAATTAAATACAATTATTCATACAGTAATTATTCATGAATTAATAATTCATTACTAATTAAACTTTAAGTAGTAAACAATGTATTACTTGCTTATAAATAGTTTATTACCAAACCTTAAATTATTAAAACTTTTATTAAATTTTGAAAATCCAAAATAAGGATGAAATGCTAGGAAACATGTACAGATATGATCATCGTGTTTCCCAAGATCATGATTCTTATTACCACCTTACGAAGAAATGAATTATATAAACAAATAAATAAATAAATAAATAAATAAATATGTAATAATAAGTGACAGTAAGAATGAAGCATTGCAGCGCGAGACGTTTAACAGTTGTATAACCGCAGTGTATCGATAACGTGCCACTGCGCTGCCGCGGACGCAGCAAAAACACGTCACGATAGTAATTCTTACCTTTTATAAGGATTCACAACACCTATTTTGTCGTGCATTATAACAGTTGTCATGAAGTGTCATAACATCCGCGACAAAACATGCTAACTAGAGCACACTTAGCAAAAATTTGTGTTTGATGTCACACCGTGTCGTGTCGTGTCATGTGGTGGCATGTTTATTTTTTCATGACGTGGTCTTTTGAGGCAGGATTCGAGTTGAGCGGTGAAGATTATTTTATATTTCCATGGAATGTCAGAAACCTGCAGGAATTATGGAAAACAGCCACAAATCTGACGACGAAAAATCAGGTTTCGAGTGAAAATAGAAGTTTTTTTCGAGTTGTCTGTCTGAGGTTCTCGTTAGCGCGATATCTCAAGAGCAAGTGTTTAAGCGTTTAAATAGGATTTATATGGAATTATCACTCTACCCAGCAGATGAACTGATTCGATCCAAACATGGTTAAGGTCACAACAAGGTCAAACGTCTGAAACAGCTTCACTTCAATAGCTTCCTTCCTTTCTTAAGGATATTTTAAGGGAATTTCAGGTATGCAAATGAGTAACACTCTCCATCTCTTTACATCTCTACTGTAACATACAGCACATAAATACCTGTATGTTTCACCAAATGATGTGAAATTAAGGCTATTTTCTATTTTCTGGAAATCATTTTGTATAAGGAGCCAGTCGCAGTGTAAGAACGCTCGGTGTAACGATGTAAAGACGTCTACAGCCTCAGTAGCTAGGCGTGCGTTCCTCACGATTCATGAGTCATTCTCCGGCGATGCTTCTCCTCCGTCACACCATCATCATCATCATCATCATCATCTGTTTCATCGAAACAGAGAAGAGCGCTTACACACTCTTTACAGATGACGGCAAACAACATGTTAGGATTCTGAGCCCTCAAAATATTCCAAAGGTTGTTCAGATCACTTTGAAGCAGGTCAGAGTTGAGATTTTATTCAGTGTACATTATATCTGAAATGCTTGCTTCTTTATTCATGTTTATTATAATGCGCACCTATCGACTGTCTGCCCAATCCACCCCAAACTCACAACTCAGAAGAATTATCGACAACGACAAAAAAGTTTTTTTTATTACTCAGGATTTTAACTCGAACTCTGTCTGTCGCTTGACCCACAAAATGGCGGACACGACGTAAACAAAGAGAGAAAACTCTCTACAGTAGCGAATGTTAAAATGTGATCATGTGCATCTACACGTGTTCTCTGTGTACTTCCCAACCTCCGAGCCGAACTGAACGAGTCGGGAAGAAGAGCAGATATTCCGGGTCAGAAGCCGTCAGTCTCTTTCTCAATCCTCTCCTCCACATATGCGTCCAACCAAGTGAAGCCCCAGCTTCGCCGTTAAAAATTCATCACGGCCCTGTCAATAATTAACTGCTCATTATTTGCACTCTGATTCCAAAATGAATGTAGTGCTAATGCACCTGACGAAGCTCGGGACTCTCTGAAAGAAAAAAAAAACCCTTTTTCTTCTTTTTCTTCCGCAAAGAACAGAGAGCTTTATCTAACATCAAAAAATTCACAGCCGTTGTCTTTTTGTATTTTGTAAAGACTTTCCTTTTTTACAGCTGCATGAAGAAAACGGGGCTTGTTATCTCCGAGCTCTTAACGGAGAACCTTTAAACGAGAGCAACATGAAAAAAAGAAGAAACGAATCCTTTGAGAGCTGAAATCTAATGATGAGAGGAATTAGTTCAGATTGTCATCGAGAATTATTGTGAAGAGGATGCTGTCCTGAAGCGACCGAGATTCTGGCGCAAAGCGTAACCAGCCAGATCAAAGAGGAAAAGTCGCACTTTCTTTCTTTCTTTCTTTTTTTTTTTTCCACTTTCTTTCCTGACAAACTTCCAGGCGTTTGTTAATCACCATACTTTGAGAATTGTTGTTGTTTTTTTTTTATTGGTGTTCGTTTATTTGTTGTTCATGATGCTCAGCCGGAAATCCCTCCACGATCCATCGGAGCATGGTGCACGTCCTGGAAGTGTGTATGGCTTGAGGCTGGAGTAAACAGTAAACACACACACACACACACACACACATACACACACACTCCATTGTTATTACTTTATTTGTATAATTAGCAAGCTCACATCAAAGCCTCGCTACACAGCTTGAAACGGAAATTCGAACGCTGCGTATTTGGGACGAATGAGATTTCGGTTTTCTCCGTCAGAATTTGACTGGATTGTAAAAAGTGTGTGTTCTACAACAAACACGGAGACAGGTCGAGCCTCTTTCTGCGCATCAGCTCGTCATGTAATCATGCACATTTATCCTAAAAAACACTTGGTGTGCCTGGATGTCTGGACGTCTGGCATATTTTGGTATAGATCAGTTCTTGTTTTCTCATACTGTAAATAAAAATGATTTATTTATCCATGGGGGTCACAGTGCAGTGACTTCTGTGCCGGTCCCAAGCCCGGATAAATACAGAGGGTTGAGTCAGGAAGGGCATCGTTGCCAAATTAAGGCGTAAAACGTTGCCAAATTTAATCATGCGAATTGTCCGTACTCCGAATTTCATACCGGATCGGTCGAGGCCCGGGTTAACAACGACCGCCATCGGCGCCGTTGACCTACAGGGCGCCGGTGGAAATTGGGCTACTGTTGGTCGAAGACGTAGAGGACGGAGGAGAGGATATGAAGCTAGTGGGTGCAAGTGTTGAGGACGCAGAAGATAGAGAGAGGTGGAGAGAGATGATTCGCTGTGGCGACTCCTGAAGGGAAAAGCCGAAAGAAGGAGAAGGAGACTCCTGAAAACCGTTTTTAATGAGACGTGACGGGATGTGCAGGACAGGGAGCTGAAACTTGACATGAAATGAAAAAAACAAAAAAACAAAAACAGAAGCTGTTTATTCTGCAATTTGATAAACAATGATTTCAATGTGTATGATGCCTTATGAATGCATTATAACCCGATATGAATGTGTTTGTAGTTCATTGAAAATCCCCGAATGCAATATTCTACCTTTTCACTTACTAGAAGTTTACGGTTTACATGTTCTATGACGCTGTAATAAACTATGAACACGGTCATAATCACGTTATGATGCATTTATAAAGACATGATGCACCTTGTTAGAATGAGTTATGAAAATGCAGGACACTCTACAGCTATATTTATTCTGCATTATGAATCGCTAATGTGAAGCTTTATAATATAACGTGTCATGAACACTGTTTATATCACCAAGCCACACCTTGCATTATAAGAAGATATAATGGTGATATAATGTGTGATAAGCACTACTCACAGTATAATAATTTATCCTGTTATGAATATTTTACAAGTCATTATATATATATTAATAGAGTTCAGAGTTCAGTTCAGGAAATCATGTAGTTCTCATTTTAGGGAAAAAAAATATCAGAAGCTGTTTAAAGGCGGGAAAAGTTTACTCAGTGATTAGTGCAGATTAATGGAGGTGAAAAAAAATCTATTTTGATTTCAGATTGTCTTTAAAACGTCTTTTCGGAGACACGATACTGCGAGACATTAACCTGGCTAAGACATTTCTTAAAAATAAAGTTTACTCTCCAGACTTGAACATGTTTACTCTTCTTGCTTTTTTCCCTGTGTTTGATTATTCAATAAGTGTGTGTGTGTGTGTGTGTTTGCGCTCTGTCCTCTGTGTGTTCAGCATTGTTGCGTAGCCACAAGGCCTCGGGCGCTCTCAGAATGCTGCTTAATTAAGCGTGCGTCGACACACAACATTAATCAATACTGGCTGTCCAATATGGCACCTCCTCCCTCTCTCTCTCTCTCTCTCTCTCTCTCTCTCTTTCTCTCAAAGCCTCTAAAAACCAACATGACATGTAGCATGGTGTCACTAATTAGCTGAATTGTCTCTGCTGACAGGCTGAGATGTACACACACACGTCACGGGTGTGTTTTGGCGAGCGCTCTCCGGGTTTTATCACGTTCTCTGCTAACGCCTTGGTTAGAGATGGTTTTCACAGCGGTACACACGCCTCAGTGTTTAATCTCTCCTGGATTGTTCAGAGCTGCTGCTGTAGTCATAAACACGGTCCCGCGGCTCGTCCCAGGACTCCTGTTTACAGTCTGCTCATACTGCAACACAACTTCCTATCGCATACGAACAAACAACACGATTCTACAGATGGCTTGTTACGTGCGTATTCATACGTCCGGTGGCTACTGTGTACCGTTGACCATTAGGGGGCGCTGTGGTGGATAATTAACAAACGGCAAAGTGCTCCACCATTTTGATAACTTCAGTTCGCAAGCCAGCAGTCCAAGAGAGTAAAAGTAGCCGTAATCATTTTTATCATCATTTTGGATACATTTTAGAAAACCGAATAAAATCCAATTTGAATTCAGGTTTAAGCTCACAATCTCCAGACGTTAGGGTGAACGTGCCACTCAGGAGCACTTGATGACAAGTATACTGTATCAAAGCTATTAAATAACAAAGTTAAATAAATGGCAGTGGCTTTCCCAGTTTATAAAATCTCCTGCACAGTGTCTCTAGTACAGTGGCACTGAGGAAGAGGCAGGAGGCAGAGCTAGAGGTAGCAGAGCTGAAGATGTTGAGGTTCTCTTTGGGAGTGAC
>CM074984.1:1064966-1078623 GCA_037576825.1 Pangasius krempfi
CACACACACACACACACACTGTAAAGTCTGAGGAAAAATGGTTCCTCATGTGGCTGCACTTGGAACCTTTCCTGAAACGGAAACCCTCTTCCTTGAGTACTCTTAGATGTCTGATCATTTATTGCACTGGATAAAAATCTATCGGTTCAGGAAGTACGTTCATTTCCTATGTTTTGCTTCCGTGTCTGTGAAAACTTGCGTATAAGGAGATTCACTAACGTGAACCTCGAGTGTTCATCTTCAAAATGATCTGAAAGAAAGTGAAAATTCCAAAACAAATCCATAGATAAGAACAAAAATAATGGCACCCTGTAAAAGAAGGAAGAGTTAGTGTGTATGTGTGGAAGCTGACACGCTGCAGTGGCTGAGCTGCGTTACTGGAAGATTAGGAGGCTATTTTTCACCATTTAACCATCGATTTCAGCTCTCTTTGCCGTTTATGGAGTTTAGTGGGCGTGGCTAAATGTAAACACTATGAATGGATTTGGTCATTTAGAGCTGATTGGCATTTATCGAGATACGCATGCATGCATGAAGAAATTCAGGAAAACTTTTGCACGTCTTTTGTGAATTCTTTGGCCACAAAAATATTTACTCACACCTTTACTAAAACACTGATAAATGAGATCCAGTGCGTCTGAAAATGTCTACAGGATGAATTTGTGATGGACGTTTTAATGTGAGAAATGGGTGCTAGTGATTGTAGGGTTGTTCAGATACCAGGAGCTTTGTCTACAGCCCATAACTGATTAATACATAATAATAATAATTAAATGAAAACGCCAGAATTTTGTGTGTGAATTGGGACTGAGAAAAGAACAGAAAAACTTAAAATAGAAGTCTTAGCGCAGATGTTGAAATCTTTAGTTAAAGGTGTTTGTGTATAAATGAAGCTGCAGTTGTACATTTGTCGAATGTCGCATTTCAGACGTGGAACTCCTTTTTCAGAGAGGAGAATTTGTGAGTTGTGTGTTTCTGATGGTGTATGGATACAAAGAACATTCAGGAAAGTGTCAAGAAACTACTACGGAACTACTTTTTATTGTTGGAAAGTTGGATTAAAAATCCATAAGAACAGTTTTGGGAACATTTTCTCTCACGTCCGTGTCATTGTTCCTGTGGAGTGGCTGCAGATTTACATTTGTGCTTTATAGGCATGTAATTTATACGTTTAATGCCAAAATCTAAATATCTGACCCGAGACGTCCATTATAGTAAGTTTGGAGTTTTTCTGTTCTTTTCTCAGTGCAGGGAAATGAGTCCATCAGAGTTAGGATTTATATCTGCGGAGATTAGAGTAAAAGCGATGGCGTATACCTTTAACACACACACACACACACACACACACACACTACATTACACTCCCATCTCATCCTCGCTTTACATGAGGCTGGTTTTCGGACGGACGGAGACCTCCGCCTGAGCTTCTCTCAAAGTGCACATGTTGCATTAGGTTGTCTATTTCAGGGCTTTTCCAAGGCCTTTCGGATACCACAGAGCACTGCGAGCCAAGTCCAAATTACACACGAGGAAAAAGCCGAGCAAGGAAGCGCGAACGGCACAGCTGGTGCGCCCCAAATTGTACAGGGAAGAAGAAAAAGACAAAAGTAACATGCTGGTTGAAATACTGACACCAGCTGTGAAGGCTTAGAATAGAAATATGTGCACATATGCTCACACACACACACACACACACACACACACACACACACACACACACACACACACACACACACAGATATGGCAGTAGATCACTGTTAAAGACGTAAGGGAGAGGGAAAGAGCTTCACAATGAAAGAGATCGAGGCTCTTTGAAGTCGACTTCAGTCGTAACCGTGTTGATTAAGAGAAGCAGAAAGCGAGTGTTCCTGTTCAACTCAGTTTGCACTGAGAGGTGTGAGCTGACGGATCCCATCTCGCCTCGAGGCCTCGTATACACACACACACACACACACACACACACACACACACACACAATCGTGGGAGGTACGAGTGTCTGTAGCACCTGTAGTAACTTCCTCTAGATTTCCACACACACACACGGCTAAATGAAGCTAAACTCCAGCTAACAGTCGACTTTCTGAACATCATGTATAGCACTAGGACACATTCGATTAAGAAAATGTTTAATTTAATTAACGCAAAGCTTTCTACTATAGCTGGGAGACATTATATCAGTATTAGGATAAATTACATCGTTAGTATATTTGTAACACTAATTAAACGCAGTATTACATTTCATTTATTTTTGAAGAATTAAACATTGAAATTGAACGTTGTTGGGGTTTTTGTACTGTAATTTTTTTTTAGAAATTCAACACAAACACAAGCAAAAACATTTTTTTTTCCCCCATAAACATCAGACCCACATCGACAAAATGTAGTCCAATCAGCAGCCTTATTACTCCACAAACATGACTAATTAATGATTAATGATTAAATAAGGATTAATTAATGAATAGCTATTATATAAAGTTTAAAGTACATTCATAGTAAGGGAATAAAACACTGTGCGTGTGATGCTTTTACAGGAAAATAATCAGTGATGGGGTGATGTGATGAAGCGATGATGAGTTACTGCTACTACCCGGACGTTGATTACTTTCCTGTAACAGGACGTCCCCAAGTGTTTTATTCCTTTATGATTTTTTTGTGTTTGTTCTAATATTGTTCTAGTTATCGTTTCTATAGTAACAGCTCATTCACAGGGACTTGTACGGCAGACGAAAAACACGTGTAATCAATTAATGATACGGTGATAGTTTTTTTTTTGTAAGGAGATGTTTGTGTAACATTTATGAAGGAGTCTCCAGTGTCAGAGTTTTTCGACATCTTCAGAACAGAGGAGTTTACACTTTGCGGTTTCTCAGTAACGTGCGTAACAAGCTGCGTTTTTCTGTCTTAGTAACTTGAAGAGAGAGCATAGAGAGAGGCTGGTGAGAGAACGACTGTTTACAGCTGCTATAGCGTAAGTGACAACAGGAACTAACATTAAATGGAGGAAAATTATAACACATTGTTCTTTAATAAGTTATCAAATTATTGTGGTATTAGCGGAATAACACACTTCAGGACATGTTGTTAATCCGCTTCATCACTCCACCCTCTTGCTGAATTTTTTTTTTTAAATAACAGCAGAACAGAAAGTGTTTTATTGCTTATATGACTGCCCTACAAAGTAAAAGTAAAGGTCTTATCATCCATTTCATCAGTTCATGAAGTTACTCCGGTGATTTTTTTCCCCTCCCGTAACAGCGATACTGTTTAACTGTATAATGTTAAAACTGAATTGGACCAAAACGATTCACCATGTAACAGCATTTCTCACCAATAATGAAGAACAGAGATGACACACGCTGTGACACAATAATAAAAGCGCCCAGGTTGATTTGTGAGCCTCTAAAACGAATACAAAAACAGGGCAGGGGAGGGGTGAGCTATTAACTGGGCCTAAAACACACACACACACACACACACACACACACACACATAGACCTTGACAACAAAACCAAATCAGAAACAATCTTCCTGTTGCACCTGTGTCATCAGTCAAGATGATGAATGTGAGGGTTTTAGACGTGGACGCAGATCCGCCCGCTCTCGCCTACTTCTCCTGACATTTAATTATAATGCATGCCTAAATAAAAGCGATGTTCTCCACCACATGAAAAAAAAAACACAAAAAGAAAAGACATGAGCTCCGTCTCTCCGTCCCGTGGCAGGCCGGAGAAAGTTAATTAACCATCAGGCCCCTCCCTCGTACCTTCATCCTGAATTACTATCAGCAAGCTGATGAGATTTTCAGCCTGTTTTTCATCCGGGTGTCATCTAGAGCAGCTGTGTGTTCCTTACTGGTGAAGTGGGATTTATACACTCGTCATGTTAACTATCTGTGTGGGATGGGGTGTGTGTGTGTGTGTGTGTGTGTGTGTGTGTGTGTGTGTGTGTATTTTTCCAGGGTCTTGACACTTCCTGTACTTTGAGAACAATGTTCTTCTGACAGAGTAAGGAATAAAACACTGGGAGGCACGTTGTTACAGGAAAATCATCCACAACCGGGTCGTGTGATTGATCAGTCCTGAGGTTGATTACATCCCTGTAACTGCACATCCTATAGTGTTTTATTCCTCTTACACCACAGCATTAACCAACCATTACAATTGTTTATTTATTAAAGAACGACACGTCATACTTTTAATACGTTTACAGTTACGTTTAATGTTGAGGAAACAAAACGTACGTTATAGCAACTCCTCTGTCCTCTTTTCACACGCTTTTTTAATCCGTTTTTTATTAGCGCAGCATCCGCTATACGAATCCCCGAGATTTAGCTGTTACCATAGAAACGATAACATGTTAGAACGAACACATGAATGTATAGAAACCTGTGATTTGCTGCTGCGCTACTGTCAGAGCTGCTGTTATAGAAAATGAATCAACACCTTCTGACCAATCAGGATCCAGAATTCAGCATGTGGTATAAAAAAAACAATCGTTGAAATTAAACATTACCATGACAACCACTCTCTGTTCCTCTCTAACGTTAGCTAAGACATCTAGCTAATCATGCAGCTTCTGTGGCTAAAGGTTTCTGGGTACCACATCATCATCATCGTCATCATCATCATCATCATCATCCTGTAATGCTGTGATTGGTCCAAAGTTTTAGACAGAGTTTTAAATGGAAACCTGTGCACTGCGTTAACTAATCAACAAATCAACATTTCTGAGCTGATGCCACGTTCAACATCCGAATGTTACAATGAAGCTTGAACTCCACGAATAAATTTTTATAGTAAAACACGACTTCTAAAGGAATAGCGGTAACACTGGCTTCAAAGACCGCCAGTTTTTCTAATTTTAATAATTCCGATTTAAATAAAAGCAGTTTGTGAGAAGCTTTGAAGGATGAATAACGAAGGCTGACAGACGCCTACTGATCTCCTGCAAGACACTAACAAATGCTCAGATTTATGCTGTGTGTGTGTGTGTGTGTGTTTTATAAAACAACTCAAAACTCCAAAAGGATGGTTCCTGAGTGGTGTACGGAGAAACGGTGTGAAGAAGGGAGAGAGAGAGAGAGAGAGAGAGAGAGAGAGAGAGAGTGGTCTCTTGTTTCTCCTCCTCTACTTTAGGGATAATTAGTGAACTCCTGAACTGTGCTGAGATCCTGCCAGCAGCCAGTCAGCAGCAAATCAACGACTTCAACGCCAAATCAAAAGAAATCCGCTCGTCTGTGCATAAACATGAGAGGAGAGCCTTCTGCCAGCTGACACCTCTCTCCTGTGAACTACCGTCCCCGAACACACACACACACACACACATCACACAATCTCGCATTTTATCATCTTACCTGACATTAAAGGACCTCTTTAAAGTCTTAGAAGTTTCAGAATTAGCGAGTCGCCCCTCTGCTGAGTCTCGTACAACAATGAAGGAAGGGAGACGCTGAGCTCTTTTAGCAGTCAGGGTCAGCGATTCGTTTGGGTTCATTTGTTCATCTTGTACCAATATAGCTGCTATTACAGCTCACACAAAATCTGAAGAAAAGGTACTAACAGGTACGGTAATGCCGCTTGTTACTAAGCTGAGGCCTTCAAGCGTATGTCTTTCAGCAGGGAAAGTGAAAATCAGGTGACAAATTAAAGGAAAAACATAACGAGCGCCTCCAGACAGGTGTCCTGCATCACTGCATCAATCCTTCAGCTCAATCCTGAACCTTTTTTCTACTCTGAAAAACATGAACCTTAGATCAAACTAAAAATGTTGTTGATGGTAATTTTTTTTAAGAAACTTTTTTCTTGGCTGAAGAAAATTTCATTTTATGTGTTATAACATTTTATTTTCAGTGAAGCGTTTGTTTTTTAGGTTTAATTTTTTTTCAGTGCAGATACTGCAAAAATGCTATGTTTATTCCTAAATTGAAACACTTGATAAATTATAAATTTTTCACACTTGGCGGATTTACTTTCATATACAAGAACTGTAGATCGATTACGCAATTCCATACGTCAGTCTTGTGCACACGTCTTTGCAAAACAGTTCATCCATTTATTGTGTTTTTTTTAAATGATTTTTCTCGAGTACCAAAATGGTGAAGAACAACAACGGTTTTTATGTCATCATGCAGGAATACCTGCAAGTGCGGAGCTGTTGTTTTATATATATATATATATATATATATATATATATATATATATATAAGAGACGTGGGTTTTTCAGGACGTTCTCACGATTTGCAAGCACAATGTTCGCATCATTGATAAAGCTCCAGTCCTGTGAAAGTCCAGTTTTATATATTCTGTCTCCTCCGCTGTCTGTAACAACCCTTTCCTTGATATTGCCAAACTTGAAACAGGAAGTAACGTAACAGGTTGGTCCAATCACGTTGCTCCATATGCCACACCGAGAGCGTTTAGG
This sequence comes from Pangasius krempfi, assembly GCA_037576825.1. NCBI lineage: Eukaryota > Metazoa > Chordata > Actinopteri > Siluriformes > Pangasiidae > Pangasius > Pangasius krempfi. The sequence goes on from CM074984.1 coordinate 1,071,387, forward strand.
TTCCACACACGATTCGGACCGCATCACGATTCTGTTAAAGTGAAATCCAGACCACTGTTTTCAAGAGGACCAGGTTTCTCTGAGTTCTCTGGACCGTTCCCCAGACTCAAATACAGCGTTCACACTTCACCAGATGTACCGAACTCTCTGGCCAAACGGCTTCTGGTCTGAAGAAACGCGCAAGTGTGAAAACCAAATAAGACACATTTATTTCCATATCCACTTCACATCCACGCACAAGTTTGTTTTTTTCAATAGTCGCAACATAGCTAGTACTTTTTAAAAATTTGTATTTGTATTCTTTTGCATGTACGTACATGTTACACACAAGTAAACATTCAGTGAATTTTTTTATTCTCTTCATTTATTGATTTGGATGAAGAAAAGACTGTGATGTTCTGTACTTTAGAGTGGATGCAGGGTTTGAACACTGATGTCAAATTTGTCCTCCAAAAAAAAAAAAAAAAAAGATCTAAACGGATTATTGAAAGTGACACAAAACATTATCCTGACATTACAAGTAAACAAAAAAGAAAGGAAGGAAGGGAAACGTCCACACCGTCCTGTCTCTATACTGTATATTTGTACAGTCTTAAGTAAAACATCCTCTATTGACGTGTCCTAATGGGCCAGGTGATTTTAATAAATACAAAGAAGCCGCCAGGCCGTATTGTATGACACTAAGACCAAGGGAGTATGCACGTCTCCTTCCATTCCCCGTAAGCCCTAATTGGCCCAGTCAACAATAACATAGCCGGATCAGCTTTATGCACTCAGACACGGCCATTTGTTTAACAACCTCCAGTGTTTGAAGAAGACAGATGAAAAGGGATGCTAAGACAACTGCATTAGAGCTCCCTGGCCATGAAAAAAAAATGGAAATACTCCGCTTCATTAAAATGATAATACGCTGAAAAGCCAGCATCCCAAATGCCCTGCTCTCTGAAGTATACCGAGTCTCCAGCCGTGAGACAAGCGGACTGTCATCAGAGGAGACAGGTCATTTACATTCATGATAAAATGATCTTGCATTTTTTATTTGTCTTGGATATTAAAGACTTACTTAATCATTGTGGATGGAAGCACCATCCCGCGCAATGTAGTCATGTGTTTCTGATCGCATTAGGACTGATGTGGCGTGGCGTGATGGATATTTAATAGTCGACCTGTCCCTCTGGATCATGTCACTCGCCCTGAAGATGCTCTCTCCCCGGCTCTCCTCGGCACACGAGCGGCTTCAAGATGGCTTTCCTGATTAGGCTGGTCATGGGGAGTGGAAGTAAAGGAAGAAGAGAGGAACCATCATGTAAAGTGCCTTCATGTGCAGAGGTGAGCCACGCTAACGACCTGCAATGCAGTAGAATGACGTCGCACGGGTATTCACGGTACAAGAGTCTCCTGTATGTTGAAGTAAATCCGGTTCTTCAAGAGGAACACACGCAAGAACCATTTAAGAGTTTTTCAACATCATGAAAAATGCCATATCCATTGGCCAACTCTACACCATGAAAAGTCGTAACCTTTCTTGTCGAAACATTTCTAGATTCCTAAATATGTCCTGCTTGGAATCTTTCTGAAGTACAAAGCCAAGAAACCTGAAAACAGTCTGCATGTTATCTGGTTTGAACCTTTCCTGCAAGTTCATTTCTTACAAGGAGTCCTTATTTCTTACATCATATCCAAACTCTTGGAATAAAGGGTTCCATTCACAATTGACTAGTTTTGTACATATTCCCTGCTTGAAACCTTTCTGAAAGTAAGTAGCTCCAGAGGAACAAACACAAGAACCCAGAAAAGGTTCCTCAAGGGGTCATTGGATAATGAGCAGTTCTAGCTTATGAGTTCTTAGCTAAATATGTTCTGCTTGGAACCTCTATGAAAAAAATCATTAAGGGTTAAACAGAGGGTTAAACCCAGGAATCTATTACGATGCTAGCTGCCATCATGAAACATCCACTGACCATCTCTACATATTAACCTTAACCATTAAACGTAACATTTCATGTTGTAACAGTTCCAGCTTTCTAAATATGTTCCACATGGAACGTTTCTGAAAGAATCTTTAAGGGTTTCTCCAGAGGACCAAACCCAGTCGTTCACTTGTGTGAATTCTGCTAAATTGTGAGACGTTATTGCTTTCATCAGATGCAGACTCTTTGAAAAAAGGAGTAGATAACGGTTCTGAGCTTGCTAAACAAGTTCTATGTGGAATCCTCTCTGTTGAGCCAACACAAAGAACTTTTTAAGAGTGTAGGCATTGTTTGTTATCTTGCACTGAATTGGAGGCTCTGTGATCAGTGTTCTGGTGTTCTGATCGGAAGGTCGCGAGTTTGGATCGTGGTACTGCCGAGCTTGATCAAGGTCCTTAACCTTTAAGCGTCTGCCAAATGAATAAATGTAAAAAAGTGCTACAGTTCCAGCATATTCTGTGTTATCCTACACTAGCGTATAGGCGCCAGACGACCCCAAACTTCATCAAATGTGTTTACAACCCTCACGACAATATTTCTGGATGATGAAGTCCAAGAGCCACACAAGCAGCTAATCACAATGGCTGCTCTGAGAGTGGATGATAAGAATGAGGGGCAGCTCTCGCTGAGCTCCCTTTCCTCCCCGCAGTCTGAAACAGATGATGGGCCATCTGGAAGAGGACAATACTAATCACAGGGATGCCGGTGTGGATGAATGGCCAGCCTGAGCTCTCGCGACGTCGAGTGGCTCGTCCCACAATGCCGAGCGTCGGCCTGCCAAGTCCAGTCCTGTGCACTGGCCCGGCCTCTTTCCTGTACCCGTTCTGTCGCCAAAAAGCCACCGCGCACGTGCCGCTTCCTGTCGATTCAGGAAGTTTTTGGTTGTGGTCCCAACCGCCGACAAATGGGCAGTGACTTGGGTGTTTAGTCATTTCCTACTTCCCTATTGGAGTTGTTCATCAATGGCCATTCTTTGAATTGTGACTGATGGGTCACATCTGCAAACTTTCGAAGGGGTTTTGTTTTGGGTTCAGTTTCCTTCCATCAGAATTTCAGTTCTTTCATCTGTTTTTTTCTCCTTGTGCTAGCTGTCAGATGGTTCAATTAAACTTAATTATGATAGTTAACATCTCAGGGAATGATAGAGGTTCTGAAAAAAAAAAGATTAGAGGAATTTTAAGAGAGTTTTGCATCTCGCAGTGATTAACGCAGTAACACACAGATTCGGTGGTGTTGAACGCAACAATCACAGGCCGTAAAGTTTAATGGACAATTACCTACTCGTGTGACAAGCATATTATACCTGGGTGCGGCCCGAGCAGGCATCACATTGGGCTACCTACAAATATAGAAAGCTGAAAAACCGAACAGGCCTCTTCACCATCAGTTATTAACGTTTACTGCGTGAGGAAATTGCCGTTTAATTCCTCTATCCTCTAAATGTGTGGGGAGCAAATCAGAACCTATACATTCTTTATGAGCAAATAAAAGCCAGTGCCAGGTCAGAGCAGCGTGCCGAAGACAGAGCCTGGCCTGGTGCTCCTGATGCTTTCCAGCTGTTTCTGAAACCGCACTCTACTGTCATTTACCATCAGTGCTGTTCCTGTATCCGAAGTTTTTAGCAAGGTCTTTTTATCCACTTGAGATGCTTCCCAGATCCTGTGCTACTGCATGACTTGTCAGAAGGACTATGTTCATTCTAATTGTGTGTTTTTTTGATTTGTGAGCAGCAGTAGCAGCAGGAGCAGCTGTGCTGTTGTGGCCGTGGTGTCCCCTGATCTCTCTCGGCTGGGTGAGTCCTTTCAGAAAGCCTAAGTAGTAATTAGATAGAGCAGGCCTGGTGGAGGTGACCTCATGTTCGGCGGTTTGGGCGTATTTACAATGATGAACAATATACAATGCCACCAGCTGAAATTACAGGGAGTGGTGGTAGAACACAGAGGAGAAAAAAAAGAAAAAGAAAACTCTTGTAATTTGGAACTTGTTAAAAAAAGGAATGGGATGGAAGCTGGAAAAGCCAGATTGTCAGCCCCTTCTATCTCTATTTCTGACTCGATGCACCATTTAAAATAATCATGGTTATCCCTCCCATTTACGTCAAGCCAGAGGCAAAAATGAGCGTCTAAAACTCTGACCAGGCCTGAGTTTGAATCAGGGATGTATACGAAAAAAAATGCTATGGCTTGATTTTATCAAGGACGTTGCATCTTGAGAATACGAATAGCTACTGCTTATATCGTATTATTAATTATAAAAGCAGGGTTATATTTACTATAAATTATGGGTAAGCATGCGCAAGATGGCTGATACTTGTATCCTGGATGTAGTTGCTGCACCGTTTGTACATAGCCAAAAAAAAAAAAAAAAAAAAAGAACAGAAATAACCAGAAAAGACGACGAAATAACAATACTGTAAAGTTTTACAGAGGAGCTCGTGCAGCTTGTCCGCAGTTATTCACATTTAGATGACGTGTCCATGCCACTCCACAGCAACAAACACGGCTACAAAATCAGGGGAAGTGGTCAAAGAAGGTATTGAGGTGTTGGCGGAGTATGTTTTGGCTCTGACCTGCCCCCTAGTGGAAAGAGATTTTAATCCTGCAGATGTACAAAAGGTATGCAGGTGAGTGTATGAACAATGTTGCTTGCTTAGAAATTTAAATCTAACTGGATAACTGAAAAAAAACTTTACAGACACAAAAAGTAAAAGGAAGTTTATTACCAAACCAAAACAGAACATTCCAGCTAGAACCTAATGACCGAAGTCTTTTAGTGGAAAGTTATTCACATTTATACGATGTGTTCACGCTGCTAAACAACGACCAACATGGCTGCCGAAGATATTTCAGTGTTGGTGAAGTACGTTTCGGATCTTGCGGATGCAGGTGCACAGGTGAGTATATGAACAATTCTGTTACAATCTTCAAGATATTTCTTCACTCATATTTCTACTATAAATACAAAACAAAACGGATAACTCGAAAAATAACGCTTTATAGATATAACAAGCAAATGAAACTTTATTTCCAAGCCAAATCAATAACTTCCAGCTAGAAGTTAAAGACTGAAGTCTTTGGCTCTCACTCCTCCATGCCAAGCAAGCTTCATCCTAATGCGCCATGACTTTGCAAAGCAGATCTCAGGGTAGGAAATAAAAGCCCAGACAACTGCATTACTGTCCGACCTGTCAGGTCCTTTAAATATAGACTGCGTCCTCGCTGCCAAAGCCTTAAAAGCAGAGCTGGCAGGCAAGTGGGAGCTGCCAGTGACAAAAGCCCGTCATTTGGTGAGCTGCGATTTTAGCCGACAAAAATGGCCTTTTAAGCATATTTTTATACATTCAAGAGCAGTTCATTCTGTTCACCATGAATCAATAATAAGCAGCGAGCTGCCGACCTGGGATACAATTATCCACCTTGGAGAAGCTCTGCTGTCACGCCGATGTGTGTGGAAGTGAAAGCGCTGTCAGGTGTAATGGCGTTCATAGCGCTGAGCCCCGAACAATCCGGGAGGAACAAAGCGCACGCCCACGTGTGCTGGCTGCTTACACACGGGCTTGAGCGTGATGTCGAAACCTTTCGAGATATATTCTATATATTCATATTCTATTTCCTACTTAGCAATAGATGGTTCCATGTGGTCCCACTGATCGAGGCCATACATTTAAAATTAATGATGCAATATCGCTTGAAATAATAATAAAAAAAAAAATAGCTAAACAATGTTCAGATGTTTGTTACATTACTATATTAGGTGACTGAATTACTGTTACTACCCTGAATTTGATTATTTTCACAAGTGTTTTATTCATAAGTGTTTTATTCATAAGTGTTTTATTCCTCTTATACCAAATATTTACTGATTAAAATGTGTTTTTTTTTTATTAAAGATCGACACATTGTGCTTTTTATCCATTGTTGCATTTAATGTCTGAGAAAGTTAGTTCCTGTTCTCTCTCATGTTATAGCAGCTATAAACAGTCGTTCCCTCACCAGCCTCTCTTTTTTCTCTCTCCTGAAGTCAATAAGACAAAAAAAAGCACAGCTCGTCATGTTACCGAGGAACCGCAAAAACAGTTACAGCTTTACCTCTGACTGTTTCAAAAGCAGTGGCACTGGAGACTCCTTCCACAAATGCTACATAAACATCTTAGTCTGTTTATTATGTGGAGTGTGTGCTGTATTTGTCCCTATGAATCACAGCACATTAGAACAAGTGCATTAACATAAACCTGTGATTAGCAGCTACACTTTTTGTCAGAGCTGCTGTTATAGAGAATTATTCAACACCTTCTGACCAATCACAATGCAGGATTCAGCAGCGCTGTGGTACAAATTTACATAGTGCATGAATGTACATTGTGCCTTATGTATTCTATACCAGGACCAGAAGGAAAACTCTGTTGCAGGTAATCTGAGGTAAATGATGTGATTACATTCTTCAGGAAATTGTGGAACTCATTTCAGCAGAAAGCTGGAAACCGTGGAGGTAATGGAGCAGGAGGTGTGCTGCTGGTCGACGCCCCCCCTCTGATGTACAGGCCTTTTGGACCGGGTCCTAATAGAGGAGGAAAATATTGGGTTGAGGGCGATGGGAGTCGCTCCAGCTGTTCCTCTGCCTGGTCTACAGCAGATGTCGGCACTCCGCAGATCTCCTGGACGTTGGAAGCCATCTTGGATACCTGAGAGCTAAAGATCACTAGTCAATGTGTGAGATTCTTCAAACAGAGACAGGCAACACTGACACCATCCTGTGCTTTACAGTGTGATAAATGTAATACCACAAAACAAATTAACATAATTCAAATCCTGTATAGAAATTTGTGACAGGGACATGGGTCGATAGGAGAAACCTTAGCATTCGCATGGGTGAGACTATACTGCACAAATACTGCACAAACACTGCACAAACACTGCACAAATACTGCACAAACACTGCACAAACACTGCACAAACACTGCACAAACACTGTACAAACACTGCACAAACACTGCTCGAATACTACACAAACACTGCACAAACACTGTACAAACACTGCACAAACACTGTACAAACACTGTACAAACACTGTACAAACACTGTACAAACACTGTACAAACACTGCACAAACACTGTACAAACACTGTACAAACACTGCTCGAATACTACACAAATACTGCACAAACACTGCAAGAATACTACACAAATACTGCACAAACACTGTACAAACACTGTACAAACACTGCACAAACACTGTACAAACACTGCTCGAATACTACACAAATACTG
>CM074984.1:1090654-1104447 GCA_037576825.1 Pangasius krempfi
ATCATAAATAAACAGTGACAATAATATAATTTACGCTAATGTAAAAGTAACCAGTAAAAGTAGAGCAAATAATAAAACATTTTTTTATTTAAATCAGTGAGAACTGGATGTTAATGAAGTGCCCAAGATCTTTATAGTTCCTTCCTTCTATTTCAGGACATCTTAATATTTTTGAAGAGAATTAGAGAATTATCAGGTTTTTTTTTAAACAGTGCTAAGAAATGACATTTTTATGACAAAGATAATGACGACATGCCGAATTATCTTCAACATCTGTCACTTGGGTCAAGCTAATTACACGGCAGCTAGAGAAACAAGGCCGAACCTTTTCCAGCGCGTACAATCCCTCATTGATTTTCTATAGAGACAGAAGCGCTAATAAATTTAGCTACTGTAACTAGACCAGGTGGTCAATCATTGTCCCGTTTTCAAAGCCCTTGATGAGGACCGTGTTACAGCAGGGGAAAAATAGAGCATTGTTCTGCTTAATTACAGCATGTCAGAGACAAGAACGGATTTGCATTTTAAACAAGCACTTAATCTGATTGGAGAACAATTGTCAGAAATTTCATTAAATATGTGGAGGGCAGCAACGTGTGTGTGTGTGTGTGTGTGTGTGTGTGTGTGTGTGTGTGTGTGTGTGTGTTTCTCTTTCAAAATAATAAACGCAGGCCTTCATGACTCACAAAAAAAAAACATATTTCCAATTTCATCTCAACTTTATTCCTGAAATCATGTTTGTTTTTTTTTGTCCCCCCCCCTCCCCCCCTCCATTATCAATGATTCATTTCCTTTTGCAGTTTGCTTTCTTTAAGTCCGTGTTCATTCACACGCAGCACAAGGTTTGAAGTGAAAGAGAAGAAAGAGGAAAAAAATAAATAAATAAAAACGATGACTCCTCACTCCTCACCATTTCCTGCTCCTGATTTAAAGTGGGCTCGTCTGCTTCCTGCATATCTAACAACTCTCTCTCTCTCTCTCTCTCTCTCTCTCTCTCTCTCTCTCTCTCCATCTTTATCTACGATTCCACTTATTTACAGATCACTGCAGAAACATCTGCTCCTACACTCACCCCCGAATCTGTGAAGTGATGTTTTGCAATATAGCATTTAATTTTTAATGCCGATTCAGTTCTCCTTCAAAACACTAGAAGTTCCATGGAGAGGCGTCTTTTGATGACGACTACACAACATCCAATAGAGGGGGGAAAATGGCGGAATTAAAGCGGATAAACAGAGCGACACAAAACAAACCCGGGAGTAAACACAGAACCGGCGAAATTCACAATGTAAATATATATTCTGTAAATGTACACATGCGGCGAGGTGAAGGGAGACGTTTGGATTTATATTGTCTTTTTTTTCCCTCTTTAGAGCAAATTTACTCTGTTCTTAACAAATAAAAAGAGAGAGAGAGACAGACGGAAGAGAGATACAGCGTGAGGAACACACAGAGTGAAAGAGAGAGACTGAAAAAGAGACAGAGAGAGAGAGAGATGGAAGGAAAGACACAGACACATGGAGAGACGTCGAGAGAGAGAGACAGACAGACAGTGAGAGATGAAAGAGAGACAGAGGGGGACAGATAGAGAAAGAGAGAAACACAGGGACAGAGAGAGATACAGAAGAGAAGCAGAGCGAGTGAGAGACACGGACAGAGACAGAAACATACAGAGAGAGAGATGGAAGAGAGAGACGGAGAGAGAGAAAGACAGAGAGACACAAACTGTGAGAGTCAGCGAGATAAACGGAGACAAAAAGACAGGCAGAAAGTGAAAGAGACATAGGCAGAAAGATGGAGTAAGCACGACAGACACATACAGCGAGATAGAGAGTGACAGAGAGAGAGAGAGAGAGAGAGAGAGACAGAGAGTGAGACAGATAGAGCACCTGCGTAACAAAAGCGATGCTTTTCCTCAAATGATCATTCACACACAATTACACTGAAACACTGAAGAGGTTTCCGCTATTGTCACCAGGCTGTTCTTCCTTTTTCACCCCTCAACACACACACACACACACACACACACACACACACACACACACACACACACACACACACACGTCGCAAACTAAGTTGTGATGCACCTGCAGCTGCTCATTCACAGCACGAGACGGCCGCTGGAGCGCCGCCAGGCCTCCCCGCTTCCCTCAGCGCAGCGATGCCACGTATTGATTTGCGATACAGCATAATAGGCCATCAGCTTAATTATTACTGAAGAGAGCGCATTGTTTCTCCGACATTTCTCTTCCTCGTCCAATCTCGCAGAGACTCAATGACTCATGACGCTCGGATTGATTTGCATACCTTCCCAACAACAACAACAACGCTTCGTTAGTGATTTACAGAGCGAGTGCACACAAGATCAAGATCATTTTCCCTAAACACTAAATTCATCACTATTTCCTAAACTCACAACCTTTCAGCAAAGCTAGCTACAATTACAAATTAATTTTACTGATAAACAAAGTGGTTATCATGGGAACATTATATTCTGATAGTTTGGGCTGTTCTTAAATAAATGAGTGAGAATAAATGAGAGCATAAATCCAGACTGATTCTGAAATCTCACTTCTTTGATATGCTAGTCTTTATATGCTAGTTCACTAGCAGTTAGCTAAGGGCCTAGCTGAGTTAGCTAATGTTATGCTGTAAGGGAATTTGCGTATTCATGCATATTCATAGATCTTACTTTTTATTGAGAATAAATGTGTTGAGATTTAACTACATCAGTTATTTGTGGTACAATTTATTATTTTACAGTAGTTTAAATAGATAAGATATGATATGATAAAATAAGAGAACACTTATTGATCCTAAAAACATTTGTATTGAAAGGAACATATGATATAAATAATACAAGACAAGATTAGTAATATTGAGAAGAAAATAATTAAGATTTTACAGAATTTACAGATACAAATACAGTACCAAGATCTATGAATATGCATGAAGATGCAAATTCAGAAACGCCCCCCCGTGTCCCTTACAACCTTAAATTAGCTAACTCAGCTAGGCTCTTAGCTAACTGCTAGTAAACTAGCATATATTTCTGAAAAAAGATACGGAACTTTATGAACTCGTTTTCTTGGTTTTATGAAAGGAAGCTGTTTTTTTTTGTAGAATGTAAACATTTGCAAATTGGGCTGTAGAAAAAAAAAATAGTGCGCTTTGCAAAACAGAACAACAGAAAAAAAAGAATGCTTTTGCTTTTTACGATTTTATTGTACAAAATTTTAATCTTTATTTATTTATTTGATTAATTAACGCTTTGTAACTTTCACTCACGTCACTGTATCCCTTTTAATTAAACCCGAAAGAATTGTATTTTCCGAGGAACACTTTTAAGACTTATAAGGAATTTGACGTAAGAGCTGCTCTATTGAAACAGACAAAACTGAAGCAAGCACATGGACAGATTGAATAATACAAAAATGGAATAATAAAACGAAAATAGAACTGAGTATTTGAGTCATGATCATCGTAGTAACGATACCCAAACAGTAATGTGAGTATCACTGAGTAATTGAGTAAGACTTTAAAAACAATACTCAAGAACGTTTCAGTACTTTTTCCACCATTTCGTGGGAAACAGAGACGACACCAATGACTGAAGAGTGAAATGTCAAAGTGTCGGAGCGATGCCGGGATTCTCTGCCAAGCTCGGAGCCGTTGTTCGTCCCTCTTCAGGGGCATGAGAAAGTTTTTTTTAGCCATCCGTCACAGACGCAGATATGACTTGGTCGTATCATTTTTTTTCCAGGCGTAGGTTAGCAGAGGTTAGACTGGGTGAGTGCGTTAAGGAGGTTCTCAGAATGAACGAGCTGTATTAATTCACTGTGCGGCTCTGTCTGAGAAAGCCGAGTGACCGAGCTTCCCAGTGTGAGAGCGACGTTTCAGAGTGGTCAAGCCCTGCACAAGCCCCGTGTTCGACTGAATCGGGCCTCAGACCGGCCGGCTCAGGAATGCATGGGACTGTTTGTGTTGGAGCGCCGTTTCTGTGGTCTTAACCCATTTCCTCGTAACGGGCACAACAGTTGACTCATACGCTGAACAAAATGTTACTTCTTCCAACCAACGCACAACTGCTGCGTCTTGAGGAATCGTAAAACGTTATTCAAACACTTCACTGCTTACACCTTCAATAAGACACGGCTTTATGATTATTATTGTTATTTTTTTAAATGATTACACACTTCCTGTCAGAGGTTTTATTACACTTAATGCCCCACGATGTTGAATTCTTAAATCTGATTAGACAGCAGCTGCAAATCACAGGTTTATAAACGAGAAAAGTGTCTGTAATTGGTAAATCACAGTTTTATTTATAATTAATTCATTCGTTCTAATACGTCGTTGTTTCTATAGTAACAGCTCCTTCACAAGGACTTGTGTAGCAGAGGCTCGGCTAATAATAAAAAACAGATTAAAAAGAAAAACGTGTATCTTTGCTAAACTTATCTGGAAGAGAAAAGTCTCTTTTGTGAGATGTTTATTTAGCATTTATGGAAGGAGTCTCCAGTGTCAGAGGTAAAGCTGTAGCCAAGTTTTGTGAAATCTTCAGGATACAGGAGTTTACGCTTATTATTATTATTTTTTTTGCAGTTTCACAGTAAAATGCTTTGATAAGGTGCATTTTTTTTGGTTTTATTAACTTCAAGAGAGGTGGATGTTATATAGCTGCTATAACGTGAGCGTAGATGTAACTATAAAGGGATAAAATACAACGTGTCATTCTTTAATAAATGAGAAATTGTAATCATGGCAAACTGCTGTGGTATGAGAGTAATAAAGCAGCTCAGGGTGTGCTGTTATAGGAAAATAAGCACCACACACACAAACAAAATACTTCAGAGTGGAGCTGATGCTGTTAGCCGTATAGATTAAACACTCAGACAGCTTTAGCGTTAACTCTAAACCATAAACATGTGGTGCCGAATTACAGCGATAAACATTTCAGCTTTTGCTGATTACAATAATTTTAAACTGTTTCAATAAACCGACATCGTTTCTAATATTTCTAATTTCTAAATGAAAAAAAAAAAGTGTGCCAAAACTTTCGAGTGGCCGTGTAGCTTTCAGTGGAGAACACTAAATTGAAAGTGTGTATAGAAACTGCAGTGTGTAGTGTTGGGACGACAAAAGCGAGCCGATAGTGAGACTATGGGAGGTGACGAGGGCGGACGCGAGGTCTAAAGCCATGTCCCTGGGCAAATTTGCAGCGCGGAGAAAGCGACAGCTTTATTCATGTCAGCAAACAGTGCAGCAATCTCCCAGAGAAATGGGCTTTGTGTCTGCGCCGGTCCCAACAGAGCTCGGCCACACATCTCTCCAATCTAAAAAAGCCGAGTCTGTAAAGAAAACGCACACAGAAGCACAAGCAAGGCCAAATCCCAGCACCCCGTACACCTACCCATCAGCCCCCACGTCCCCTGCCTCCGACGCTGTTTTCTTTGGCTGGCCACGAACTCCAGCAAAGTGTTGTAAAGACACTACGAGTACAAAAAAGTATAGATTATACTGTAGGTGCTGCTGCCAGAAAGGTAAGCCTGTTTTGATGAGGAGGGGGCGTATCATAGACGGCCTACAGGGATACAAAGAAAGCACTGTTTCCAAATGAAGTAAAAAAAAAAAAAAAAGGAACTCGAAGCTGAATGAAGCTGACATTGTGCTCAGCATAAACCGTGCACTGTACAGACGTACCTCAGGACCTTTTTTTTTTTTTTATTTTTTAGAGAAAAAATATCCATATCCATAGACCCAGAAGTCTGCGCGGACCATCAGAGAGAAATCAGTGAAGTAAATATTTCATGTTCTTTTCTTTTATCTCCAGGAATTTGCCGATGCAGCAACACAACCGTTTGTGACCGATCCTTGTTCACCTGTCTCGTGGGAGAACGATCCTGATTGACACAAACACTCTCTGTTCTTCATCGGTGTTGTCAAAGCAAACAAGATGGAGCTATGTGGATATGTCACGACACTGCGACTCTGAATCCACAAAATCCCTGCTGACACAATAGAAATGATCAAGAAGCAGCGGTTATAGAAGATTGCAGTTTTTAGATTTATTTTAGATTTCACTTCACTTTTGCTGAAGAAAAAAAAAATGCTTTTTGGGATGTGCTTGGGAGTTAAGCGTGTGTATTGAGGACTGAATACTTAAATTATACTATCACTTCAGCAGTTATGCGAGAGTTACGCACACAGTTTGTCATTACAGAGGCGTGCCGCAGCTATGCACGATTGTGAACCTGAGCGCATTTTTTCTTGCATGATATCAGCTCGAGCGAGGAGCAGTATTAAGTCCAGAGGATGTTGGAGGAGATTCATCTTAACCAGAGACATCATCTGTCTTAAGGAGTGAATATTTCATGGATAAAATTAAACTTAGCGTTTCTCTGTAAGCGTAGCAAATGAGCGCTTGGTCAGCTTATCCTTCAAATTGTGGGAATGTTTTCTTTACAGGAAAGTGCATCGAATTAACGAAAAATTGACAACCCAAAATAGCTAACTTTGATTTAGTATCTTGTGGCTTGTGCGCACAATTAACGGTCGAAGCACAATATAAAAAATAAAATGCTAAATAATAGGATGTGCTGGATCAAGTGCTATTTTATTTCGTGTGGAAGCCATTTAGTTATAATTACACCTAGGTCTATTCTTACAGCAATATGATGGCAATATATTAAACTCCTAAGAGACTCCTTGCTTTTATGGTACATAGTATTACATTTGACAGCAAAGAAAAAAATCATGACCTGCTTCCCAGTCCGCATTTTCTATCCCTGATTTTTTTTTTTTCAAGTTTAGAGGCGAGGGCTTGTGTTTAAAAGATGGTCTAGATGCTATTAAAAAAAAACTCAGACACTTCTACTGAAGAAAAGAGGCATGTATTACAGGTGATTTGCCTAATATGAATGAATTCAACTTAAGCCTGTGTGTAACCCGATTCTGAACACGCATAACTTTCCTAGCGTAAATACTGACATACATTTTGGACTTAATTTGCAGGATCTGATTCCAGTCCATATAAAAATTAGCTTAGCCCTTAATATTGCTTTAAAATTTCCGATCCTAAAAGTTGACATAAAATGAAAACGTTGCATTATTTTTTAGAGATAAAAAGTGGGAGTCGCTGCATGTGCTGAGTGGCGAAAAATGGACAAGACAGAAGAGGCGTCGTGGCAGATGAGAACCCTGTCCAGCTGGAGGAATGAGGCTGAGAGGGAAAATGAGAATGAGAAGGAGTGAGAGACTCTCATCAGTGGCTTTCAGGCTGAGATGTCTCTCCATTCCTCCTCTTTTGTCCGACTTCTCCAGATCCTCCCTCCACTTGAGGACTGCTGCTGCTGCTGACGCTGGTGAAGGTGTGCCAAGTGGGTTTCGGCTCAAAATTACAGGCCTCGTTCTGTTTCGCTTGTCAGTGGAGAGAACGTGGTGATTCTTTATGCCAGGCTCAGCTTGGAAGGATGTAGAGAACACACAAAAAAAAGCCCTCCAAGTCTCTCCTGCGGTGGCCAAAATACATCCGAAGGGGAAAAAAAAAATCAAAAGGAAAGGTGCAGGACCAGGAAGATCTGGCCTTCCCCTGGAATACTCAGTTTAACTCAGTCCAGGCGTCCCAGCATTCAACTTATCCCACAGTTTTTCGAATTCAGGATTGTGATTGGTCAGTTGTGACAGCTGACAGTAGTGCAGCTGCAAATCACAGGTTTATATTAAGGCACTCGTTATAGTTTCTATAATAACAGCTCATTCACAGGGACGTATAATGCGGACGCTCCACATCGACAGATTTTAAACATACGTGTAATTGTTTGTTTAACATTTGTGGAAGGAGTCTCCAATTTCAGTCAGAGGTGAAGCTGTAACTTTAAGTTTTCCGAACTCTTCAGGACAGAGGAGTTTACGCTTCTTTGTGGTTTCTCACGTAAGATGATGTTCATTAATCAATAAAAAATAGTAATTATGGGCAAATTGCTGTGGTGTAAAAGGGGTTCCTCAGAGGGACATGTGAAGAACCTGCACTGGATTTTCCTCCCTCATCTCCTTCAACGACTTTGAGCCATTCCACGAAATGGAAACCTTTCTCGTCTTCTACTCGCCTCTCCCTTTAAGACGCTTTGGATAAAATCATCTGCTAAATGGATAAGCAAAAAAAATTTCAAATGCCTACAGGAAAGTTATAGCAGCACAGAGAATTGAGAACTCAACCCTGATTGATAACGGAGCCAAAGTATCTAGAACGAGGACAAAACTGCTCGCATCCTGTCGAAAAAAAATCCAACAGAAGACTTCATACATTAACTCCAGCTGTGATTCTTCAACTCCCCGCTGATGGACTTTTGAGAGTTTACTTGAAAATAAAGCAACACACACGTGTTATTTGTGTAACGAGTGAACTGCAAGATGCCTGCATTTAAATTCATTAACTCAGGATTCTGTTTTTCGATTTGGCCCTGATGGTTTAAGCGTTCCATGTTCCTCTGACAAATTGATTCTAAACCTAATCGGCCCACGACCTCGGCCACTAGTGCATGATTTACGATGTCCATAAACTACAGCAGGCCATACACACACACACACACACACACACACACACACAGCGTTATGAATTCTATCGGTTCTCAAGCTCAGTAAGTAACAGGAGTGCTTCTCAAAACTGCTGACCGACATGTTCGCTGTAGTGAAGTCATGTGATTCATTAGCGTTCATTAGAGACACGGATGGAAAAGCAGAACGAAGCAAACGGCAGAAAAGAAGAAAGGATTCAAACAGAATGAGAAAGAAATCTGAAATTTGATTGT
This sequence comes from Pangasius krempfi, assembly GCA_037576825.1. Classification (NCBI taxonomy): domain Eukaryota; kingdom Metazoa; phylum Chordata; class Actinopteri; order Siluriformes; family Pangasiidae; genus Pangasius; species Pangasius krempfi. Next base: position 1,099,465 of record CM074984.1, read on the forward strand.
TTTTCATCATTGTACCATAAACACTGCAGTCTGCTAATAACCAACATCTGGAGATTCCACCACTGCATGGAAGACCAGAAAGTCCAAAACCCGAAGCTTAATTGTGTAAAATAGTGTTTTTAAGGGTTCAATGGATAATTATAAGTTCTTAGCTTCCTAAAAGGGCTGTAGTCCAGTAAACAGTCATGTAGGGTTTTACATACAGCTCTTAAACGTTCCCCCATATGGACAATACATTTTCTAAAAACCAGTTCACACATAAGATGCGCCACGTCAAGCGTAGCATTTAGCATCACGCCACGCGCTGCATCAGGACCTCACTCAATTCCTTTTAAAAAAGTGTTTCGATCCACACATTAATGACGTGTCAAATCCGAGCCCGCGTGCCGTCGTACTCCCTTCACGCTTCAGGTCTATTTTTTTTTCCACTTGCGTGCATTGAGTGAAGTGTAACAGACATCAGAAAACATCACTTTCTATACACTGTGCACTCATAATTTACACAGATGATACACACACGTGTGTAACCTGTAGCTACGTGGCAACAAAGTGTTTGTCTGCCACGATACTCATTTTACGTCAACATAGCAAAACTAAATAAACACAAATACACACCAGTTATTCGCGCTCTCATGTTACGTTTTTATCGAAATCTTTCGTGATTACAGCAGACACATAGCTACGGACAAAGCACACTTAGCAATAGAGCTAAAAGACGTTGCAGTCGGTGTGCACTGTGCTGGAGTGTGGAGCAGATTTCCTCATCGTGTTCTTACGTTCTGTTTTATAATCCTGCATGCGGGCTCGAGTGACGCACTGAGCGACATTTATACAGGAAACCGAGGAGGTGGACGAGCAACACGTGAGTGTGATTAGAAAACGTGTCTTGTGTGGATTGTCGGAGGTCTTGATGTGACGCTTGACACGATGCTTACGCAATGAGTGCATCTGGTGTGAAATCGAGGGTAGAGTGTAGCTGTGCAGGAAAAATCCATAACAAGCTAGTGAGTTAGCTATTAGCTTATGTGCCATATTAAGAGAATCATCTCAGATGAATCCAGCACACCTTGTATCTGTTTTTTATGATTATTTTAATAAAAATCTTTAATCGTGTTGAAGGCTGAAATTACAGGAAAATCACTGGAAATTCTGTATGGTTCTTGCTTCAGGGGTTCTAGCTTTCTAAAGAGGTTTTACTCAGAACCTTTTCCGACTGCATTGCCTCAGTATTTCTGACCTCGTAGTTTCAAGACAAAAGCAAAGCAGCAGGCAGACAAACCTCCGTTTCCTCTCCACTCTACAACAGGCATGGTTTGAAGACTTCAAGGCATTTCCTGCTTTATCTGAGTGTTCCCTTTTTTCTCTCCTTCTCTAATGATCGAGACTTTGTTCCAGTTTAAATAGGATTTTTCCATAAAAGCCACGATAAACACATACTTCCCGGGAAAGAGCTTCCTCCCCATAATTTTCGGCAGCTTTGCCTTTATGGCAGTCGGTGAGCTATAAAGTGAAGGGGCTTCCACATCAGATCTCAGGGTTGTTTTCTCTTCTGTTCTTCTGCTCCTTCGTTTCATGCTTTCAGCTCTACTTATAGCAATTGTTGGTTTCTGGTCTCAATATTGTGTGACAGATAAATATACATGTTCATGCTCTGTAGGTGGGTTGGGCATCATTTTCAAGGATGGGTTTCTACATTGTTAAGAGTCCTTCATTATGTCTCATAGCAACCAGAACCATCATTTCCAAAGTTTGTGCTCCCTGTTAGTTATACTGTCATAGTTAGATGTTCTGGTGTCTTTGTGTCAAAATGAAAAATGATCTGATGTCGGTACCAGATCCTGAAACATTCCTCTCGCCTTTCTGGACCGATCTGACGAATCCCGGTGCTGCTTCTGCTTCGAGCTTTCCTCACTTGTGACTCACTTTCTCCTCCTGTAGAAGGTCCTACATGGATACTGTAAAAATCTGCACTTCCCGAACTACGATACGCCTCACTCACTCATTAATCTCACATGGATGCTATACAGGGTGTCCCAAAAGTCTCCATACTAAGTATGAAAAATTTTGGAAGACATTTTGCTGAAAATCGTTCATTTCCCCTCTGTATGGAGACCTTTGGGACACTGTATGGAGACCTTTGGGACACTGTATGGAGACCTTTGGGACACTGTATGGAGACTTTTGGGACACTGTATGGAGACTTTTGTACCTACAAGCTTCTGCTGTACTCAGAAACACAGTCCTGTGCTCATCCCAGGACTTATCTTTTTTTTGCATTTAAGAACTATTGCTAGGATTAGACATGCATTGTCCTTTCAGTATATGGAGCAAATTATCCATGGATTTGTGTCATCTCATCTGGACCACTGCAGTTCTTTGTATAATCAGTGAGCTCTGGCTCTTCTCCAGTTAGTCCAAAGCACAGCAGCTCAAACTTACAGCTCAGATCCTACCAGTGAAGTTTAGGATTCATTTAAATTGCTGTTCCAGATATTATAGAAAGAAGCTCCTGAATATATTTCTGAACTGATGGCTCCATCTAATAACGTGAGGTCTCTTACATCTCAAGCGATTCTTGCAATCCCAAGGAAAAAGTGAAAGGGAGACTGTGCATTTTCATCTTCCTACACTTAAAACATTTCTTAAAAATGTTCCTAAGACCAACTTCTATAATCTTACTTTTCTGAAAAAACCCCCCCCCCCAAAAAAATTAACCTTTATTTAACTAGGAAGTCACTTGAGGTTAGTAAGATCTCTTTTGCATGAGAGCCCTGGCCACACACACACACACACACACACACACTCACACACAGAACCTATTTTATGTGCACTTGTGTTGTTTTATGTGTCTTATGCATCACTGGGAGTTGTTTAGTTTTCCATGTGTTGTTGTATTTTGTAATTATTACCAGAATATTTCCGGGATTGTACTCTGAATCTGTCTGGAAATATTACGTCATATTTTACCTTCTATAAAATCTCCAGTACAAAAAAATAACCCCAGGTAATGTTGAATATATCCCGTCTGAACTGACATGTCAGGAAAACTTCTGACACATCCTGTGGGAAAACTTTTCCCACTTTTCCTTAAGTACAGACACACTCCAGGAAGACGACATTCTGAAAAGACGTGTCAGAGGAGCGACGCTTCTGGTGGCATTAGGTAAGTTGTTATTATTTTTGCGTAAGTATAGCCTACATACATGTTACGTCCATGTAGCTTAGCATTCTCAGCTTTGGGATTTATGTGCAGATTGTACATAATCATTTGTAGTTTTAGAGTAAAGTTTTAGTTACTTTACTCACCTACTCGTATTCACAGTCTGAAATCCTTTCCACACGCTTAGTTTTGTCTTTACTCTTCTACACCTGTGTGCTGTAATGATTTATAATCCTGCTGTCTGGCGTCACACAGAAGACGTCGCACCTTAAACGTCTTTGGTCCAGCAGGAATTCTACACTGTGCTAGTTTTTAAACTTACCCAGTCTTCTTCAGACTTCGAATAAAAGAATAAAAGAACCGCTCTTCCTTTTTCATTCCCTTTCCCACACAACCTGATCGATACCGTATGTCCTGCACACTGATCCCACAAAGGCTGTAATGTATGTAAACTTTTGTTTTACATGAAGTTTCTTTGGAAATCCACTTCAAATAGAAATCACTTCAAACACCGAAGCACCTGAGAGACTTTGATCTCGAGCGGGAATGCAATGAAGTTACGTTACATTAAAATTTAAAAAAACAAAAAAAAGACAAGAGAGCCAGAAACCTGGATTGAAGTAAAAAAAAAAAAAAAATTCAGAAAAAGCAGAACTCCTCCAGAAGTCAGGATGAACCTCATTAAAGCACAATGTGTCTTTAGAAGTCAAACAATCGATCGCGGGCCGAGGCAGAATAACTGTACAACCCATGAAGAGACCTCATGCTTCAAAGAAAGAAAGAAAGACAAATCTAATAAATCAGGAGAAAAATCATCTTAGGAAAAAAATGATTTATTTATTTACTTTTTTTCTGAGGCAAGACTGTGGGAAAGGTAGTGCAGGGAAAAAAAAGATGACTTGCAGGCCAAAAGTTTGAACTTTATGGCAAAATGGTCATGACACGGCGAACTCGTCGCTGTCGTGGTCATGGTTCAGAAAATAAACGAGCCCACTGGGACATTAACAAACTTCTCTATATTGATCCAATCTGTTTTAGCATGTGACCTTGTATGTGTATGATATACAATGATATACAGGACAGTTGAGAATAGTTTGGATTGTTTTATTGGCTAAAAAAAAAAAAAAGAAGGAAAAACGTAGCTCGGTTTTACGGCTGATCCAAAAGAAATTCAGAAATGTAAAAATGAAATAAGCTGTAAACTAGTTTGTCAGTTCAGAGCTGATTTAAAGAGGGCAGAATGGACAAAGATTTGAGCCGAGATCACTTTATTACTTCACTGCTAATATCTGAACAAGCCATTTGCTCTTATCAGTATCATTTGTGATAATAAAAGGACTGACAGAAATGCAGCTCAACACACTAAAATGGATCGTTGTTATGTAAAACATTTGTAAAACGGAGTCCACACTGACACACGGATCAGAATTAAAGCTGAAAATGACGGAAATCAACAAATGGACATATTCGGAATTGAGTTCAACGTGTAGTGAGGATTTAAAAGTGAAATTGTGCATATCGGTATTCAGACCTCAGACGTAACTACAGACTTAAGCACTATTCAGACGTTCTGCGGGATTTGGGGCGGAGTTTGTGTAAAACAGAGGCGTGGATTAAGTCCAGCGCCTCTGTCCGACACGTTACGCTATGGAATGTCATTTGAGGCTGATATAATTTTTTTTTTTTTTCAATTTTAAAAGGTGAGCAGGCGATTTTAATCATCTGAAAAAAAATGACTTAAGTAGCTACACTGCCCTCCAAAAGTTTGGAAACGCCTGAACAAAATAGGGTTTTTGGGGCAATATCAGCATAAATCCTCTTTA
>CM074984.1:1107251-1112251 GCA_037576825.1 Pangasius krempfi
AACAGCACACACGAGGGGAATAAATCTGGAATGAGACGTTCAACAAGCACATATGAGTGTGATGGTCAGGGGTGCACTTACTTTTGGCACTCTAGTGTAAAAGGAAAAGCTCTAAAGGCTTCTTATTTTTGCTCAGACTGTCCTGAGACCGTAAGTGTGTGACCGCTAGCAAAACACACTGCGCTGAGGAAAACTTGTACATAAATATTCTTCATAGCCACAATTTCAAAAACATGATGACAGACGCTGAGGTGTGTGTGTGTCTCTCTCTCTCTCTCTCTCTCTCTCTCTCTCTCTCTCACACACACACACACACACACACACAGGTCACTTTCTCAACTCCAAAGCATTCGAATTTGAACTTAGGCAAGAATCTGTGTAACACAAACCTTTACAGAAGAGTCACACAAACTTCGCTTATCAATCATCTTTTTTTTTTTTTTTGTACATGATTTATTAATTGTACATGATATTTTTAAACAAATGATTCCTTTACTTTGACATGTTTTTTTTTTTGTTTACATACGTTTCATTTTCACGTGTGATTCTTTCACATTATTCAGTTATTTTACGTGATTTTTTAAAAACATGCGATTCCTTTATTTTAGCCGTGATTTATTCAAGTGATTCATTTATTTTCACATTCTTTTGCACACGATTCTTTTATTTGACATTTGATTCTTTCACCTTCACTCATTATGATTCATTTAGTTTCACATGTGATTTAAAACAAATACAACAAAAAACATATTATTCATTTATTTAGTTTCATGTTTTTTTATTTCTTGATTTTTTTCCACGTGTAACTTCTTTAAACATGATTCCTTCATTCACATTTTTAAATGTACAATTCATTTATTTTCACACTCTTCATTCCTTTATTCCTATTTAGATTTTTATTCATCTCAGATTAATCCCAAATTTTACGAGTTCACCTGTGCAATTTACTTTCTCACGTGAGCCCGTATTAGGCACACGATCACACGTGTAAACCACGTGATCACGTGAAATGTGTGAATGAACAATAAGAGAGAAGAACATGAAGAACTCTCTGCGAACCAGTCACCCCCATTCAGACTCTTTCTCTTTCCCCAAGGTTTCTCATCTATTTTTCTCTTCCTCTCCCCTCCAGCAGCCTTTCTGTCGTTCTTCGCCCACACAGGAGTGATCAGCTGGAGGAAATCAAGCCCCACTCTGAGGTTCCTCTCAGCTGATTAAGATAAACTGCTTTTCAGTCATGGTTACCCCCGACCAATCAATTAAAGCAATCAATTAAAGGCCTGCCGGCTGAGCCTTTCTGTAATTGAGGGTTGAATAAACACAGACCTCTGATACAGAACGAGAAAACCATGGCCATGAAAGGAGTCTGAGAATCCCAGGATATGTTCAAGTCAGGATTATTCGACACCTAAACAACAGGAAGATTATATTATATATATATAAAAATAAATGTTTGATATTTTCGCTGGCTGTCATGCTGGACGCTGCTAGCGACGCTACCCCAGGACGTTAAATATTGAATCTAACTTCGACAGCTTTCTCTGGCTGGCTTTTGGGCACAATAATAATAAAAAAGTGTTATTTATTCAACTACTTGTCAAGTGCCAGAGCACCTTCCAACGGAAACAAGGTTCGAGAGCAGAATAAAGCCATTTCTTTACCCCGGCTAAGGCATGTGGCAGAAGTCTGCTTCAGGCCTCCCGCCTCCTGTTTCCCTAATTTAATCATGACGTTTAGGACGTGTGGGTGATTTCCATCTCAGCAGGCCCGTCCCAAACTGAAAAAAGGGTCTTTTGTTGTGTTTTAAGTAAAATATTTCCCTTTTAAAAGTACAGACAGGTATAGTTTCTACATCTGAAGTCTGGGGATCCCGAGAGGGCCAGGAGTGGATCAGTGGAAAGGTCAGAAATTTTGAGGGAGGTGAATATAAGTGCAAGGAAACTCTTTATTTACATCTAAATCATCAGACAGAGTCTTGGACAAACAGAATAAAATAAAGAAACCCAACAGCAAATGCAGATATAAAGCGCAGGAAAATAAATAACACTCAGAAAAGATCTGAGTGAAACAGAGCTCCTTAAATACTCGGTGTGCGCTGCCGAGTAGATGAGTGAAAACAGGGGACAGGTGTGTTCGAGTTCAGGTGAGTGTGAGAGCTGTAAAATCCGAGCTGGATCCGGATCACGGAGTGGAGCTGGATGTGACATGAAATCACAACCCGAAATGATTCATTATTATATTTATCATTTAGCTTATAATTAATTATAGTTATTAGCCAGTTTCAGTGAGAACTAAACATATAAATAACATCAACTAATCAACTAATAACCTCATGACAATTTTAATAAAAACATTATCTCTAAGTGGGAGGTTCAGGAGTATAAACATATTTACAGCTCTGATAAATAGTTTTACTATGTGACTAATGTGACAAGTATTTGAATAACTGGATTATTTTTTTTATAAACCAAATCTGTTTATATTAAACAATTTAATTAATTTATTTCGGGTTAAAGTGGTCTTTTGCTGCAAGTCCATCGTGAATCCCTCAGTTCCTCAAGTGTTCCTACCGAGAACCTTTAGAACTGCTAGAAAAGTTCCACGCTCTTTAGAAGAACCATTAGACAGTAATATTTTTCTCAGTAAAATGTTTAGAAAGGTGTTCTCTTAGAAAAAAAAGGTTCCTCAAGCGTTCTTTGGAGGGTTAACAGGTCTAAAAGGACTAAAAGGGTTCCTACTAGGAATATATATATATTATCAAGGTGCAGTCTCAGGAAAATAAGGTTCTTTAAGGGTTCTTTGGGTGGTTCACAGGTCTAACTTTCTAAAAGAGTTCCTAGTTATAACGTTTTCTAATGTACGGTTCTACACAGAAGCTAGAAGAGTTCCAAAACATTTTTTTGTATTTTTTTTTAAAATTACAACCCAGGAAAGTTTTCTAGGATATATTTCTTAGCCAGGTTCCTCAAGGGTTCTTCGGATGGTTAATGAGTCTAAATTTCTAAAATGCTTCCTACTTGGAACCTCTTGTTATTCTGTAATGTTTATTATAGAAGTAGAGTTACAGAACACTGTAGAAGAACCTTTAGTTTACGAGATAGAACCTTTTTCTAAATCCAACAATATGAAGTATTCTTCAGCCTGTTCTGTCTGGAGGAACATACGCAGAACCCTGTACCAGAAAGGTTTTGAGAACCCTAGAGAACCACCTTTTCTTCTAAGACTGCAGTCATGAACGTGGAAGCTGATAAAACCAAACCAGGTTATGTTCGTTAAAAAATGTGCTCTCTAGATCCCAGGAAAAGAGAAGATTGTGAACTTCCTCTCTTTATTAGTACTTTACGAGTCTTTCAGCTTTTTATGATGAGGTTTAACTCCTCAGCCACCTTATAAACACAGAGCTGCACATTTGGTTTAGATTAGCAGCCTTTTGTTGAGGTTCTCTGATTGGAACTCCTCTGGGATTTTCAGCCTGATGGTGATGAATATCATGCCAGTCATGGAGGGCAAATGTGAGGATATGAACAGAAGCCAAACTCCTTTCCAACCTTCAGATGGACGACCTGAAACCGGTCCAGTGAGGAGCTCAGTGAAGATCGGATTGTGTAAAGCACTGGACGCAAATGAAGGACAGAGGATGGCCTGATGGCTCCTTGTTTAAGCGTACTACATTTGTGTGACCCTCTTTATCAGGAGGTCACGTGTTTACATGCCTGCACGGTTGGGGTGAAGATCTGAAGATCTGAGGATCTGAGTAGCTACGCTCTTCCGAAGCTCTGCTTCAGTGTTTTGATGGTTCTCAGCAGGAGGACACGTGGCCTGGAACACAAGAGGAGGAGAAAGTGTGAGTCAAGTAGACGGGGGACTCGTAAACAACCAGGAGGAGAAGAGAAACGTGTCAAATCTGTGTCATATGACACGTCCATGTCCTCCTGAACTTCATTTTAAATGGTTAAAATATTCTGTGGAAAAAAAAAATTAGATTTTGAATGCATAAGTAATAACTAAACATCTCTACATCTTTACCCTCAGTAGAAATACCAGGATATGAATATGCATGATATGCAAATTAGGACATGCCCCCATATTAGCTTAATATTGTTACGAACGATCTAACTTCGCTAGTAACTAGTGCAGGATACAAGCACCGTCATTTTCACACTGATTTGTTTAACAGCCCCTAAGCCTCAACATATCTAAATATAATGTTACCATGACAACCACCTTCCGATCATAACCAACATTAGCTAAGTTAGCTAGTTATTTAGATTAGCACGCGGGCTCTGTGGCAAATCCTCTCTAAAATGCGTCCAAAGCAAGCCGTCACAAAACTCCGCCTCCTTCCTCACGCAAGGAATTGTGGGTAATATTAGCTGAAAAAGTGTGCGTGTGTGTGTGCGTGTGTGTGTGTGTGTGTGCGTGTGTGTGTGTGTATATACCTGATACAGCATCATGTTCACACACACGAATGCTCTACGTTCTTTCTGCCTTAAGGCTGTTTGTGTTTGTAGTTACATTAATGAGCACATCACCTCATCCACCTCGTGTGTGTGTGTGCGTGCGTGTGTGTGTGTGCGTGCGTGTGCGCGTGTGTGTGTGTGTGTGTGTGTGTGTAGACCTATTTACTCTATACCTGCACTAATCTCGCAGCCTTGATCAGGGTACAGTAAATAAACCCTAAGGCCCCTATTGATTAGCCTTGAATATGTTTTTACTTCATGTAGCTGTTTTTTTTAACGTTGTCATGCATCAATGAATTATTTCTTCTTAAAAAAACAAAACAAAACAAAAGATGCAGCACATTAAATATTTATTTTGAAGTAAACTCTTTGGGAGCAGAGTGTCCAGAGCGAAGATTTCACACTCCCCTTATTTGTGTGTGTGTGTGTGTGTGTGTGTGTGTGTGTGCGTGTGTGTGTGTGTGTGGCAGCTCAGTGGAGGCTCGTGGGTCAATACGGGCCGCGCTGCCGCCTCTCCAGCCCCGGTGGTGTTCTTCACAC
>CM074984.1:1117251-1140217 GCA_037576825.1 Pangasius krempfi
ACAGACGTCCGAGACATTCATGATTCAATATTCATGATGTAGTTCACTATATTGTGCTGCTACGATGTCCGTCCAATCAGAATTCACGCTCTGATTGCCTATACGCCACGTTATATTTACCACATGGAGGGTCAACAAGGTCATTTCTTTAAACCAGTTGATATCACAGTTAATCGTTTTGCGGTTGTTTGACGATATTCTTAATTTTTCTTTTTAAATAATTGACTTCATCTAATTAAATATTCATGCATGCATTTGCATATTTACCATAAAGAAAAATCAAGACTTTGGATGATGTTAGAGTTCAAAATTAAGATATTTATTAAGATATCACATGTAAATGTGAAATACCTTTATAAAATATTCATTTTTTCATTGAAAAAAATCATTTATTTATTATTTAATTTTGTTAAAATGTGCTCTTTTTATGTATATTTTTAAGTATAAAATGTAACATAAATCCACCAATTTCAGAATTTCTCCATGATAAATTCCCAGTAGGGACAGAAGTAAGTCACCTGGAAAGAAAACAAGCAGCTACGTGCAGTGTTTAGAGCTGCAATTTTGGATTTAAAAAAAAATAAAAAATACAAGAAGCAATGTGAGGAAAAATGTTTAACTACATCTGCCAGAGGGTTACGCCTGCGAGTCTGGAGTTCAGAAATAATTAGAGCAGCTGTAAAAACTCTAACGTGTCTCTTTTGCTTGATTTGGAAGTAAAACATCGTGTGATAAAGTGGGAGGAAACCGACACGATTAGCAGCAGTAATTTCTGCAGTTTCTGAAATTTGTGCGATTTGCGTATGCGGTTGTTGTCACAGTCGGCGCACCTTGTATCGGAAAGTCAGACTAAGCATTTTTCATAGAAATAAACGCAAATATATTTAAATAAATAAAGGGGGAAATAAAGAAATAAAACTCAGAAGCACCGCCGCCACCCGCAGAGCCACCGCAGCGCTCCGGCTAAATTAGTATTATGATTTTAACGGATAAATAGCCGTCGCATCTAATTAATCCCCACATCACAGGGGACACGACGCCACGGGCCGAAGAGATCACGCAGCGCACATCAAAGCCACCGCCATCGCCAGGACTTTTACTCAGGCCACGAAAAATCGCTTTCTTCTTTATTTGTGTGTGAGAACGGGTCAGGTGAGGTCAGAAGAACACATGGAGGAGGAAGGATGGATAATTTTTCCTCGGCATGGACTTAAAGGACAGGACAGTGCATCATCAGCAAGGGAGATAATTAGGATCCAGGTTTGGAGAACTTCAGCAAAAAAAAAAAAAAAAAGGTGGAAAAAATCACCAACCGTTACTAATAATGCACTAATAATGACGAGCTGCAAAATAAATAAATAAATAAATAACAAAAAAAAGTGATAAGAGGAGAAATGAAGAATGTCATGGGGAACAAAAATCACCAACTGTTTATATGAACTAATGAGATGCAGCAAAACTAAACAAACAAAATGGGGGGAAAAAAGAGGGGGAAAAAATGATGGGGGACAAAAATAACCAACCTTTTATATACATCAGGTGATGGAGAAAACATCGACACTAACGAGCTGCAAAAAATATTTAAAAAAAAAAGAAATAAGAAAAAAAGAAACACGTGATAAGGAAATTATATGAGCGTCGAGAAGCCCTTAAACACAAGGTGTGATTTTTTTTTAAATGAGGAAATAATAAATAAATAATATTCTTGAAATAATGAGATACTATCTCGTAATTGTGAAATAGTAACTTATTATGACTAACACATTATTATTTCAAGATATCTCATTATTACGACTTAGTAACGCTTTATTTTGACTTCTTTTTTAGTGCGGATTAGTAATTTGTTATTTGGACTTGCTAACTCATATTCCAAGATATTATCTCATTATTTTGACTCAAAAATCAATTAATATAAAATTGATCATTTAATGGCATAAAAACAGTCACTTCTGTGAACTGATGACCTGCACTGCAAATAAAAGCAAAAATAAAAAAGAAATAAATATTAAAGGAAAAAAAAAAAAGTGATGGTGAGAGATAAAAATCGCTCATCATTTATAGGCTCGGATGAGTGTCAAAAATGATGCGGAACATCATGTGAAGGGGAAAGAAAAAAAAAATCACAACAAAGCATTATTTGGTGGCAAAGCAATCAAGTGTAAGAACCAAGCTGAAAAAAAAAAAAAGGAAAATTATCAATCAATTATACGAACTGATGATCTGAAAGAAAAAAGTCTGTGTGTGAAATCAGATGGTCAGGAATTGGACCCAAAAAAACCCAACATTTAACAAATTCTTAAAAATAAGCTCCTAGAGAGAGAGAGAGAGAGAGAGAGAGAGAGAGAGAGAGAGAGGGAGAGAAATGTACACTATAGCCAGCGCCTGAATATTTAGCATGTCAATCATCTCTGGAAAGTTGGAAATAATATTCTCATATTTGTCCAAATAAATCATTTCAGCATGCCATTTACCTTTTTCATTATGAGCCGTAATCTGCCCGGGGCTTCGCCAAGGCCCTGCACAGTGGGGTGGAAGTAAAGGTTACCTCTGAATAAAAAAGAGAATTTACACAGATATTATCCACACAAAAACAGCCATGACATTACGCCGAAGACGCAACTTCATCAGGAAAAGAGCGACTCTACGGAGGTACAAAGGAAATGAGATGATCACACACGGTCAAAATGAGAAGGATATACAGTATAAATGCAATCAGTCATAATGCACGACCAAAATATATATATATATATATATATATTTATATTTTTTGTGAATTCTTGAAGTTACTGTGGCTTTAAAATGAGAATTTAATTAAACAATGGAAGGGCAGTTTTGCCAGATTTGCAGGAAATGCCCAAAAGCAGATCCAAAACAAGCGCTCATAAAAAGGGAAAAGGGTGTTTCCTCTGAGTGAGGAGAGAGAAAAAAAAGAGCCCTCGAGCTCGCCTTGTCTTTATTCGACGCAAATTGTGTGTGCACTGGAAAGAAAATGCAGTGTCCTGCCAAGCTGTCCACATATTTACTGTTTACTGCTGGCTGTTGCACATGTGGTTTTTGCATACACTCTCGTCTCCCAGTTAAATCATCTGCGGTCCCTGGGCTTCCTTCTGACATTACGCCGCCTTGGCTCGCCGCCGCGCCTTCAATCTTTCACGCAACGCGGAGGCATGCGTACCAAATAATAATGACCATTTCAGACATTTATATTTATGCATCTTGGATTTGTTTCCGCTTGTGCTTTTTTCTTTATCTCTGACTTTCCCTTATGGAGATTTTCCTTCTTCTCTTCTCTTCTCTTCTCTTCACTTCACATTTTTCCTTTTTCTATTTATCTATTAAACAAGTTCATTCGCTTTAACTCGGAAAAGGGGAATTCGGAGCTCCTCTTGAGCTACAAAGTGGAAAAAACATGGACGCCTCCGCGATCGTCTTCTGTTAGCAACGAGCTAGCCAGCTAACTGTGATGAGTGACGTTTATCTTCTCCTCAGAACAGTGAAGTGTAGAGTCAGTGCTACAGATTTAACGAGGGAACATGTCTGTATGTTTGATCTAAAGCGGATATGTGTATATACAGTATAAAGGTTTAAAGGTAAGAAGAGCTGCTGTGTTTACTGCTGATGCTGAGAGCGGCCATTTTGATTTGACATCACTGCCTGAACTCGGAGTTGAGGAGACCATCCTGAGTTCCTGAGTAGAAATTCTGAGTTGATAAAACTTTTTTTTTTTTTTTTTCCTTGTCAGAGGAACAGCCTTTATTCAATTGACATAAACACACCTGATGTCAGAACAAAATGGTGGCACACACACACACACACACACACACACACACACACACACCGTCCAGAGTAAACAGCTTTGCATCATTTTCTTCATAAAACTCGATTTTTACTTGATATGTAGCTTTTGTTGATTGAAAATGTCTTCTAACAGCTTTGAAAGTTTAGATTTATAACGTAATTCCTTTGATTTCAGCCCAATTTTACAAAGCAATAAAACCATCTTTTATAAGCAATGATGAACAAGATAAGTTGAGCTCTTATACGTCTTTTCTCCTCGCTAATCGTGGAGAAATAATTCCTATAGATCTTCGTTATACGTTTATCAAATTCAGAGACTAGCCATACAAATTTGACCTTGCTCTTAGCATCTGTGTTTTTTCCGAGCTGAAGCACTGCAACATGTTTAGATCGGAAGTCTGACTTTGGAAGATCAACTTGGAACTTTCCAAATTCCGAGTACAATGGATTGCAGCGTCCATTTTTATCAATTTTTCCTCATGACAATTGCTCACGTGCGGCACAGTACCAACTAGCTAGCATGACCACTATCTGGCTAGTGTGCTAATTCCCGTTTTTGTTTATGGAATTCTGTCATGTTTTGTCATGTTTCGAGGCCAATTCTTCTCCTGATGTCTACAGTCCAGCTGTCTTGATCCTCCAGACCTCCAAACAAACTCCACTGCAGCTAATAAAACATCGAAACAGCAATGAAGACAACGAGAATTCTTCACCGAAGTGGAAAAAAAAGTCTTCACCGAAGGGGAAGTCATCAAGGGCGTGTTTACACAGAGTACAGAAGGGAACTAACAGGTACTGAAATGTACTAACTGTCTCAGCACTTCCTTTAAGATACAAGCAGCTCGGTAAGGATTAAACACTTTGCAACCGCAAAGAAGCGTCAACTCCTCTGTCCTGAAGACGTCTGAAAACTTAAAGTTAGGGCTTTACCTCTGACTGTTACAAAGCGCTGACACTGGAGACTCCTTCCATACATGTTAAATAATTGTCTCCTAAACATACCGTTTATCAGTTACACACATTTTGCTTTTTAATCTGTTTATTTTTTAGTGGCGCTTCCGTGGTACACGTCCCTATGAATGAGCTGTTACTATAGAAACGATAACCTACTAGAACGAGAGCATTAATGTATATAAAGCTGGGATTTGCAGCTGCACTACTGTCAGAACTGCTGTTATAGAAAATTAATCAGCACCTTCTGACCAATCAGGATCCAGAATTTAACAACAGATTGCTCTCCTGCTGAAAGTGCTTGTTTGCTGATGCTCATGCTAACTAGCAGGTTTAAACGAAAGCAGATGCGCCACAGAGCGGTGTGTGTTTCAGCCTTGGGGGTCTGAATAAGTGTGTGTGTGTGTGTGTGTGTGTGTGTGTGTGTGTGTGTACTGTGCATGCTCGAATGCCCACCCTCACATCAAATCCTAAACACCAAGACTAAAACATCTCAACTGACCCGAGACGACCCGGAGAACCAAATCACAATGAGACACTGCCAAGGCGGAGTGTTTACTCAAGTCTTATTTCAGCTCCTGCTTGTGGGCTCTATCTCTTCTCCTCCTTCTACTAACACTACACGCTTAAAAAAAATGTAGAACCCTCATCAATGTTCCCAAAGTGTTCCTATCAGAAAAGGTTTCCAGTAGAACCTTTTTCTAGAAGCTAAGGGCATTTAATTATCCAATGAACCCTTAGAGAACTCTTGAAGAAAAGCAGCTGTTTCACTTTAGAGGAACACGTCTCATTGTCTCAATGTTCTTTGGAAAATCTTTCACTATGGCGCAAGTAAAAATGTTTCCCATTCGCAAAGGCTTCTGTGTATTTTATATTCTTTTGGAAAGCTAAGAACCCTTAGTTATCCAATGAAACCTTAAAGAACCCTTGAAGAACTCTTTTTATCTAACAGTGTACCAAACACCAAGAGTTAAACGTCAAACTCCTGAAAGGTTCTAGATATCAAGAAGAAAATAATGAGCAGTAATTTTGGACTTTGTACCACACACTTACACAGTCTTAAAAGAAGAGTCCTTCAAGGGTTCTTTAAGGGTTCTTTGGATAATTAAGATTTCTTAGTTTCCAAAAAAACAAAGGTTCTACTTGGAACGCTTTCTGCTAGGAAAACAGTTTCAACTTATACTCTTACAGGTTCTATGTAGAATCCTAGAAATTTTTTTTTTCCTACGTAGAACACTTACGAAGCTAAGGACCCATAATTATCCAACAAACCATTAAAGAACCCTTGAGGAACCTTTTTTTCTGAGTTTACCAAGTACCAAGAACTAAATGTTAAACTCCTGTCAGGTTCAAGATATTAAGAAGAAAATAACGAGCAACGTATGAGCACTTACCAAGTTAATGCACACTGTTGGGAAAAAAAGGTTCTCCAAGGGTTCTTTAAAGGAATTACGGGTTCTTATTTTCCAAAATATGGTTAGGCTTTAAGCTCTTTTTGAGAGGATCACACTTACAGCTTTCAATCTTTTATGTAAAACCCTTCAGCAAAGTGTTTTGCTGTCAGAAAGGTTTCCAAGTAGAACCCATTTAAGAGGCTGAGAACCCTTAATTATCCAGTACACTCATAGAGAAATCTTTTTTCCCCTTACAACTTAGCTAAATGTAAAATATCTGACAGGTTCTAGGTGTTAAGAAGAAAATAATGAGCAATAATTTGGAGTTTGTGCCGAATATTTACCCAGTTAATAAACACATACTCCTGGAAAAAAAAGGTTCTTCAAGGGTTCCTTACTATTACAATCATATACTGCTTATATTCGCTTATGTAGAATCCTAGAACAAATGTTTTCCTATCACAAAGGCTTCCAACTTGAACCCTTTTTGGAATCTAAGAACCCTGAATTATCCAGTGAACTCTTTAAGAACTCTTGAGGAACCCCTAGATATCTAGAAGCTGAACTCCTTACACGTTCTAGATATTAAGCTGAAAATAATGAGCAATAATCTGGAGCTTAGAAAGTTAATACATGCACTCTTAGCTAAAAAAGGGTTCTTCAAGGGTTCTTTGGACAATTAGGGGTTCTTAGCTTTCAGAAAATGGTTCTACTTGAAACTCTTTTGGATAGGACAACATCTTGTTGTATGGTTCTTCATAGAATCTTTAAGAGTTCCTTGCTTAAAGATGGACACCTGATGAACACTTGGGTGTAGAAGTACTCGCAGCTCTAGCGTTTGCTTTAGGAGTAGTATTTTTAAATCGTGTTTGACTTTTTTTTTTGCACAAAGAACACGTACGGTATATATGACTGGCGACTATTTCCAGATGCAGATGTTTCACATTAGAAGAACACGTCTCAGTGTTCTTCGGTGCTCTTTAGCACTTCTTTCATTATGATGCATGTAAAAATCTGAGCTGAAGTCTTCAGTGTTGCTTCTCTGATGTTCTGCGTGGAGACAGAGCAGGCGCATGGCTCAGCACTTGTGCGATTACGGAGATGAAAACAGCGCACACTTCTAATCGGTGCCATATGCTGCCTCGCGGCCGGCACTTTCGCCTCGTCATGTCGAGTGGCTCTCACGAATGCTTCCTGACACGTTCTGTCCAGAGCCCATCCCAGACTAATGAGGAAAATGTCTCCAGAATGCCAGGCTCCGTCTCCTCAGACAGGGCCATGCTGATGGCCCAGGGTTCTGTTTAATTCAGTAATTGAATTCATTTTGATAATCTAAAAATAATTAGAACCCTTATGGGCTCTTCAGTTGTCCGTCTTTATGGTAGGAAGTTTCCTTTATAGAATCCTACAACAGAGTGTTTCCTATCAGAACTGTTTTGGAAGCTAAGAACTCTTCATTATCCAATAAACCCCTCAGGAACCCTTGAAGAACCATTTTTTTTAAAGGTCGGTAGTGTTCTTAATATCTAGAACTTGTCATATGTTTAACATTTAGCTTTTCTGGTACATGGAACACTTGTAAAGGGTTCCTGAAGTATTCCACAATGGTTTATTTGATAATTAAGGGTTCTATATAGAACCTATAAGGGTGTAAGTTCTAAGTGTTTTCCTTTCAGAAAATGTTCCAAGAACATAGAACCTTTTTGGAAGCTACCAACCCTTAATTATGAACCCAATGTTCCCTCGCAGAACCCTTTTCACTAAGAATCAGTAAGTGTGCGGTTCAAAGTCCAAATTATTGCTCATTATTTTCTTCTTAACATCTAGAACATTTAGCTCTTGGTACTTGGTACATAGTTAGTTAAAAAAAAGGTTCCTCAAGGGTTCTTTAAGGGTTTGCTGGATACTTAAGGGTTCTTAGCTTCCTAAACAGGTGCTTCTTGGAAGCCTCTGTAAAAGGAAAACATTTTATTATCAGCTTTTGTTTTCCCAATCAGAAAGCGTTCCAAGTAGAACCATTTTTTTGGAAAGTAAGAACTCTTATTTATCTAACAAACTATTAAAGAACCCTTAACATCTAGAACCTGTCAGGAGTTTAACATTTAGCTATCTTGGTTCTTGGTACACTCTTAGAAAAATGGGTTCTTGAAGCATACCTTAAGGGTTTATTGGATAATTAAGGGTTCTTAGCTTCCTAAAATGGTTCTACTTGAAGGCGCTGTTTGGACTTTGGAAGAGTTTGTGCTTTGTGGGTTCTTGGTAACATGACAAGCTGCGAGGGAGGCTGGTGAGGGAACGTCAGGAAGTAACCTGCTTCACCAACGTTCCATGACATTAAATGGATAAAAATTACAACGTGTTGTTTGTTAGTAAATTCAAAAAATGTAATTGCTGTAATGTAAGAGGAATAAAACACTTCGGGGACGTTCCGCTACAGGAAAATCATCATCAGCACTCTGTCACTCAGTATTTAGATTTTATATTAATCATTTGGAAATCATCCCCGGCTCAAATTCCAACATGTCTAGAACTCTGTTTTTCCCCCGAAACAGAACTTTGTGTGCCGTAGTCTTGGGCAACATCTGGCTCCTCATGTAGGCGCATATTAGGATCAAATTAAGTAGAAATGAATGGGATGCTACATGACAGGCTGCAGATGTTCCGGGCGGCGGTGTGAAAATCCGAGGAGCGAGAAGCAGCATAATGAATCCGGTGCTCTTACAGCAGGGTGCCGTGTTGGGTTCATAGGTAAAGAGAAAAAAAAAAAAAAAGAAATAGGAAATTGATTGAGATCGAACTGCAGTGACTTTAGTTAAAAGTGTGCGACTTTTTTTTACGTCTCGTATTAAACGCGAGATTTCAAAGTACAACAGTGTTTTTCGTTTAACGGAGTGTGGGAGTTAATTGAGCATGAGACGGAGAACATGTGGTAGTTAGTTGTCGGATCTTTTGTGGCGGAAAATGGATGCAAAATGAGTTCATGTCATTTATTTTCAGTAAGCGCATTATCCTGGTAGTCTATCCCGGGAATACTGGGTGGGAATGGGAATACTCCCTGGACAAGACGTTCACACACTCATTCACACCTGACGGGTGATTTTAGCCAATTCACTTACAGCCATGTCTATCTATCTATCTATCTATCTATCTATCTATCTATCTATCTGCCTGTTCATATTTATCTTTGTTTTTCATCTGTCTCTCTGTCTGTCCATCCATCTGTCCATATACCTATCTTTCTGTCTGTCCGTTCATTCATCCATCTATCCATCTTTCTGTCTGCCCATCTACTGTATCTTTCCGTCTGTCTATCTGTCCATCCATCCAACCACCCACCCACCTATCTATCTGTAATCAGAGCTTACACATGCTAAATCATATATATATAAAGGTGAAGTGTTCAGTTATCAGATTACTCATTAATCCAGATGCAGATGCAGATGTTTTACACAGCAGTATAAATTTCCACGGCGCTGCTCTCCATCAGCGTGCGTTAAACGTTGCACCTCGTCACCTCGTTACACAAATTTGGCTCGCTAAACAAGACCTGGCACAATGGCTAATTCAGGGCGGAGCAATAAACCTGTGTGTGTGTGTGTGTGTGTGTGTGTGGAGGAGGGAGTTGTCTCTTTGGGCAATATCACACACACCCACACACCCACGCTGCCACTCTCAGGTGACAACAGGTTGCTATGGCGCTCTGGCTGCTAGACTTGCCACATGGAGATGTGATCACACTCCCTCGACGCTGCAGGAAGGCAGCATTTGCTTCCAGCTCAATGACACGATCATGACTTCATTGTTGAATCACGAGCCGTCTAATTACAGCCCAGAGATCTATTATTTCCTTTTATTTTTCCTCGAGGCCGCCTCACGTCTAAATCAGCACATCTCGCACCGCTCATTAATGTCAGAGTGCGCTAGCCGCTGCGTTACGTGGGGTCAAGGCTAATTTACACACCGGTGGAACGTATAAGATGGCCTTGGCTTGATGAGAGCACTGTGTGTGTGTGTGTGTGTGTGTGTGTGTGTGAGACACAAAGGCTGGAGGTTAAACACACAATGATGCAATTTGAAGTGGGGAAACACACTATTTGCTTTTGCTACGTGCATAATTACAGCAGTGTTTCTCGTGTTGCTGTGAGGAACTCCAGCACGTGCCAATCATTACACCTGAGTGCTGAGGGTCTGAACGTAAAGAAACAGTCATCTACATTACGAATGCCTACTTTACAGGTTTTAAGGTTAATGGTAATTAAATACAGCATGTTATACTGAAATATTTGTGATGTGTTTAGCGAATCCAGTGCTAGATCTTGATTGGTTCGGTATTTTCTTACCCCTGTGAGAAGTGAGTGGCTGTGTGACGGAGTGCAACAGTCAGATTCACTGCTAGCTCCACAAAACTTTTCCCTATTAACGTCATATTAATGAAAATTCAGTGTAGAAGTAGGAGCTATTGGAACAAAAGCTGGGCTAAAAGTCCCAGAATGCAATGCAGCTATATGACGGCAGAGACTCGGCTCGGCTAGTTAGCGATGTTACAGCTTTGGACGTTTGAGCAGAGGGTACAGACGAGGAATGGGAGAGAGCCGAACAGGCTAAAGGACTAAAGCTCTGCTGCATCGCTCTCGTTAGCTAGAGACGAAGTGAGGACTAAATCCCACTGGGTGGGAAATCCCACTCCTCAGCAGGGAGTCGAACAACATTCTCAGATCATACAGACTTAAAAAAGTAGGAATAGGATAAAGTAGGAAAATAATCAACCTCAGGATGGTAACAGCGACTCCGCTTCATCACACCACTCCGTCTCTCAATATTCTACTGTAACAAAGTGCCTTATTTACTTCCTTCGTTCTTTTCTTAGCTCGTGACTGAATTCAGAAGAAAATGCAGTTCTCAAAGTGAGCTTTCAGCATTCACTTCCAAAACCTCCTCACTGATAATCAGTCTTCAACAGATTTGTGTCAACAAAAGCATAAATAATATTCATTAGGAAAGTAAACGGCACCAGAATTCCAAACTTCACTGAATTATAAACACAAACGAACTTGCCGCTCTTAAAAGTTGGCACCCGCTGAAACATGGCACAACGATTCCAAATGCATCACTTTTACAAAGCGGTGGTGTGGTCTGGCAAGTGGCTGGGAAAATTTCAAAACTAATGTTACGAGGCCAGAGATCCAATAAAACACAAATACAGCAACGGGCCGCGCCATGGCAACAGCTGGTAACACAATCGCTCTCCGAAGAGAGGCCGAGCTCAAAAAGTCATTAGATGTTAAGATTATATACACGCTATTATTTGAGTATGACTGTGTAAGGAGGAAAGTAAATCCAAATTAAAAAAAAAAAAAGGAAAAGTCATCTCTTCTGGTAAAGTCGTAATGGTTGGAGTATAAAATATATTGCTTTGTAAGTGCTACTGCTGCAGAAAGGGCTGAGGAGGTGCTGAAATTCAACTCATCCTCAAAACCTCTTCGTCATTATTCTTACCCCGAATTCGCTCCTGGAGGAGAAACAGCAACAGCACGCTTTGCTTTGAATCTCTGCTTCAGCAACTCCAGGATTCGATGATCAGTGATGATTCCTCTGATGCAGCCGGTGTCGAGTGAAACGCTTTTTAAAAAGGAAGTGAACAGAAAAGCGCCAGGAGATCATGAGTTCGGATCCCGACGATGCCATCGCCGTGCGTGACCAGGAGCCTGGAGAACAAGATTGGCAAATTGGCCATGCTGTCTGGGTGGGTGGGGCATACTCTGTTTTCCCTGTCAATCACGGTGACACTAGCCAACCACGTGCTTCTGTGAGCTCATGTATGTGGAAGAGGGTGGATAGCGCTTTCCTCTGAGTGTGTTCCACAGCCCTGTGATGCAGCATGAGCAGCAGTTTGAAATGATGTGTTTGATGGCTTCACTGTGGAGCTATCAAGCACACGTTAGCCTTTGTATGCTAGCTTTGTGGTTGCTGTTGCTGTTGTATGTCAGTGGAGAGTTAGCTAGTGGGTGGGAATTGGCAAATTGGCAAATTGATAAGAAAATGTGAAAAAAATACAGATTAAAAATATGGAATTGACGTGATGTGATGCCACACGTGACGCTTGACACAACACATTCGATGTGACTCGGCCATTAGTCTCAAAAATGATTCCTGGATCACTTCATGCTGAATTAAAGTAAGGAAATGAGAGCATAGTCGTTTAATGCCACTTCTCTCTCTCTCTCTCTCTTTCTTCATTTCTTTCTTTCTTTCTCAAAATACAGGACCATGACAAAAAAAAAATAGCATACTGAGGAATTCAACAAAGCACTTTGCACCTTATTGTGTTCATGAAGCACGCAATAAAACTTTTTTCGAGCGCACTTCTGTTTCGCACTACGACAGGTCTGTATACGGGACTCAAACATCTGGCGATTGTCCAGTTTAACACACATCACAGCTGGAAATAAAGTGCTTTGACTAAAAGGAAAGAATTCCAGAAAAATATGGATTATAAAATCATATAAACATTTTTTTTTCTCTAAGTGTATTTATTACGTGAGTCCCGTCCAGACCATTACCACCAACACCGCAGACAGACGCATATGCAAGGGGAAAAAAAAAAGAAAAAAGAAAAAAAAGAGGCCCCACTTTAGCCGGCGTACTCATTCTTTCTGCGCTGGCACTTCCAACAGGAAACTGACAGTATTATGTGACACTGTGGAATGCTCGGGAGGTCTGAGCTGGCGAAGTCGACGTACATCCAGCAACAATGCAGCCTTTTGTTTAGCACTTACCAAAATTGTGTCTAAGCAGCGTGTTCTGCACTCCTGAGAGAGTCGTGTAACAGAAAGGAGTCGGGTTACCAAATGGGTTCTGATGGTAAGACCACAAAAAAAAAAAAAAAATCCAAAACATTCACGTGGGATAAACTGTAAACGCCAGCGGTTTGTCACGCAGACGCATCACTTTTACAAAGCGCTGGTGTCGTAATTTCAGTAAATAACCGCATCATGTTACCATGTGCTCATGATCAATACACTGAGGTGAAAACTGCTTTCATTGCTTTTTAAGTTTCAAGTCGAAATTTCATCAATGTTTTTTAAAAAAATCTCTCCATATTAAATTCTATATTGTTGCATAGTTCATTTTCTAAACTGCAACGTTATGTTCACGTGTAGGTGCCCTGCTTCACACGTCTTAAAACTGGTACTTCTGTTTTTGTCTGAAACTATACACGTGTCCTATTTAAAGAGTGTTTATTTTTCATTTATTTTTTATAAGCTCTTATTTGAAAGTCTGACCGGTGTGACATCACAATAAACAAACGGATAAAAAAGTATAAAATGGACAAATTAAACAAATAAAATTTTTGAATTTTTACTATAGGCAAATATAAACTAAACCTTAATAAATCTTTAAATATTATTGCAAATTCATAAAAGTTTGCAGAAGAAAATACAGAATTTAACTGATTTTAGCCAAATTTAATTTAAATGTAAATTGAATTTAAACTCCAGGTTCTAGATGTTGAGAAGAAAATAAAGAGCAATGATTAGAGTTTGTGCTGCACACTTACCCATGAATACACACAGTTTTTAAAGTTCCTTAGTTCTTTAAAGGTTCTTTAAGAGTACCATAGATAATTATTTCCAAAATATGGCTATACCTGAAACTATTTTTGATAGGACGACACTTACGGTTTACACTCGTCTATGTAGAACCCTTCAATAAAATATTTTGCTATCAGAAAGGTTTCTTCAGGAAGGTTAAGAACCCTTACTTATCCAGCACACTCGTAGAGAACCTCTGAAGAAACCTTCCTACACTTTAGCTAAATGTTAAACTCCTGACACGTTCTAGGCATAAGCCAAGACCCCTTAATTATCCAAGGAACCATTAAAGAACCCTTAAGGAACCTGTATTAGCTGCTCAGTGTGCAGAACAAACTCCAAATGACTGCTCTTTTTTTTTCTAAATACCTAGAACCAAGGGTTCTTTAAGGGTTCCTTGAATAATTAACTAATTATCTTCCTTAAAAAGTGGTCTACTGGGAACGACTCTACTATAGGTGTCTACAAAAAAAAAAAAATCCCCCAGAGGCACAGCTGAAGAACCCTGAGGGTTCTAATTATGAAGAAGCTGAGAACACTTAAATATCCAATTAAACCGTAAAGAACCCTTAAAGAACCATTTTTTCGCCCCGAAAGAGTGTGTATTAGCTGGGTAAGTGTGGTACTAAGGGTTAATTTCATAACTAAGGGTTCTTAGCTTCTTAAAATAATATTAAATATTTAGAACCCTTAAGCATTCTTCAGTTGTCCATCTGGTGAACCTTTAAATATTCTATGTAGAACCCTACAACAAAATGTATCTTATCAGAAAGAGTTCCACATTTTATTGGAGATTAAGGACCCTTATTTAGCCAATGAATCATTAAAGAACCCCTGAAGAACCCATTTTTAAGAGTGTGGGTTCTTTATAAGGGTTCCTTAAGGATTTATTGGATAACTAAGAATTCTGAGTCTCTTAAATGGTTCTTTCAGCACTTTTTGACAGCGAAGCACTCGGTGGGGTTCAACATGGAACATTGTAGGGTTCTAATTTTTTAAGAGTGTTATTTTGAGAAAGAAAGAACCCTTAATGATCTAATGAACGCTTAAAGAACCCTTTTTGTATGTACTACCTGGGTAAGTGCGCAGTACAAACTCCTAATTATTGCTCCTTCATTTTTCTGTAGTTATTAACAGAGATAAAATGCCAAATAATAAAGAAATAGATAAATAAATAAACAGTGGACTTACAGCAGTTATTAACAGACATAAAGGCTGAATAATTCAAACTGAAACCGAGTTTCTGTGCATTATAATGTGTTATAGACACAAAGTAAACCATTTGCACTGCATAATCAACACCACTATATATGCAGGTGTGATGCATTTTCTCAATTAATCCTAACAGTGTGCATAATGCCTTATGAACGCCTTACGAACATGCTTAAGGGCCTTCGCAGAAAGGGTTTCTGAGCTGTCTTTTTTCCATCAAGAGGGATTTGAGGTTTGTTTGTGCTGCACGGAGAGGATTTAAACAGCAGGACAGAGATGAAGAGCTTTGAGGAGAAGGAAGGGGGGAAAAAAATCCAGTCCACTCCAGGGTTCTAGGAGCTCAGGAGAACCGAGACGATTAGAGGGTCAGTGTTCGTCTGACAGGTGCTCCACCTTCCGCCTCTCACCGTGACTCCGAGGAAAAGTTCTCTCATGGAAAAATGGCACATTCGGAATTTAATGGCACTGAAAACACACACACACACACACACATACACACGGAAATAACAGCAATCAGAGCTGATATTCAGAAAACAGCCGAATCTCAAATACACTCAAACATTTCACACACGAGGAGACTGAAGGAAAAACAGATCATAAAAATTGTTATAAAGTGGAACATTGTGGCCTCTGACACAAAACGGTGTGTGTGAGCGGAGCTAAGTGGATGAAATGCGCAGGACGAGTGGCAAAAATCACCTCCATTATAGCAATAAAATCATAACGTTTATTTAAACTAAAAACCTGAACATATCCTGTCTTTATTTCAATTATTAGCAATAAAAAAAATATAGAAACAGGTGAAAAAAAACCCAAAAAAAACAAAACCTTCACATCCTCAAGGAATGCCACTGAGAGCAGATTCACCTTCTGTTATTCTTGGGGCAAAAGAAATATCATTTTTAGCTGAAATATATGAATAGAAATAGACTTTATTTCCGAGAGTTATTGCTCGGAAACAGACAACATTTTACTTTTAGTGATAATTTGAAATGAGTGATT
The DNA here is from genome assembly GCA_037576825.1 of Pangasius krempfi. Lineage (NCBI taxonomy): Eukaryota > Metazoa > Chordata > Actinopteri > Siluriformes > Pangasiidae > Pangasius > Pangasius krempfi. Next base: position 1,133,201 of record CM074984.1, read on the forward strand.
GAAGTTGAAACAATTTTAGTGATAATTCATAAATTAATCGAATAAATATAAAAATAATAATTTTTCAAAATGACACTTAAATTGAAAATGAAGTGCTGTTTTAGGATTTGATTTTAGATTTTTAAGAAGCTAATTTTTCTAAAAAATATATATATAGATATGTATATATATAAAAGTGTCTAGATTGTAAACATCTTTTTTTAAAGCTTACTCTGGTCGCAGATTTTTATAAATGTACCACATGTTCAGGGTCCAAACGCACGTCTCTTACGGAGAACCCTGAATAGTTACTAAATCGAGGAACATCATTGTAAAGGTATAGAACTGGACTTTAAACAGCACACTTTAAATCATTAAGATCAGGAACAATTATGTATCTGTACAGCACACTCTAAAAATGATAATCTGTCCAAGGTTCTACGTAGAACCGTCATATTTATGGACAATGAAGGGAAGTAGAACTTTATAGAAAATTATAAAAACCCTTTTTTGAAAGTTAAGACCCCATAGTTATCCAATAAACTGTTAAAGAACCCTTGAAGAACCCTTGAAGAACCCTTTTTCTAAGAGTGGATGTATTAACTGGGTAAGTGTGCAGAACAAACTCCAATTATGTTCTCATATTATTTTCTTCTTAACACCTAGAGCACCTAGAACCTGGCAGGAGTTTAACGTTTAGCTCTTGGTTCTTGGTACAAAGGTTCTTCAAAGCTTTATTGGATATTTAAGGGTTTTTAGCTCTGGAAAGGGTTTGACGTCTCTGAATAAACTTTAAGGGTTCCCCTAGAGGGACAATCAAACGTGCCTTAAGGGTTCTAAGACATATCTAGAGTCCAACAGGAGATGGACCAGCTTAAGAAATGATGTGCTTTAATGTTCTAGTTTAAAAGAGGTCAATAAGTGCTCACTGCACTCAGAACTAGAACCATTTACAGTTCTTTGATGGTTCTTCTGGAGGAACCCTTAACATTCTTTCCTTATCAGAAAGTGTTGCAAAATAGAACCTTGTTTTAGTGCAGCTAAGACACCTTTACCATGCAAAGAACCCTCCAAAGAACCTTTTTTCAAAGAGTGTGGAAATGAATACGGTTCCCAAAATGTCGCTTGTTTGTTTTCTTGATGTTTTCTGGTTGGAGAACCACGACAGAATGGCAGAAGGTAACAGTAGGAGGCCGTCGTATTTCTCTCCACGCTAAACCGCTAGCGCTGAGATTGAAATCGAAATCGCTCGCGATGTCGATACCAGTCTGTCTTCCTGTCTGTCTTCCCGTCTCTCCTCTTTGTGTCTCGGGTTCCTCAGAGCGATCCACTGAATCTAACAGGACAGCTCCTCTCACGCTCATTGGCTTCTCGAGTGCTAATAGATAAGTCACGATTTTCCCTTTCACACTTTTTTCCGTGCTCAGCTCCTCAGGTTCTCCTCTTGACTTTGATTTCTCGGGGTAAGTGATCCCTCGCTCCAGGACCGATGAGATCGGGCTTTACTTTGGCTCTGATATTGCACAGCGTAATGTAAAGTGAAGTAGCACGTCTAAATGTCCTGTCAATCAGCCGCACCCTGTCCGTTTGCTCCACAGCGTCCAGAAATCTCCAGCTGGGACTCATTTCCAGCAACATAAACGATACGACGATATTAAAGCGCCGTTAAAGTACGTGACGACATTTCGCTGGTGCTGATGAAGACTGGCGCTGGGTTTAAGCGGAGAACAGACAGCAGACAGGACGCTGACGTGATTCCCTTTCGTTAAATAAACTCCTTTCCTGCCGTGATCAGTCTGGAAAATCCACTTTTGGAGTGTTTTTATAACGACTCTGAAAACTGACACTGAAAACTGTAATTACAGCAATCAAGGACAATAACAGACTTTAGAGACTTTCTTTAAAAAGAATTTGTTTATTTGACTTTGCTATCTGTACGGAATAATATTCGTTCCACTAGGATTCGAATTTTGTAAATCTAAATTTTTATGTTTTATTTTTATGTACGAAGTTTTAAAATTCTATCAGATTTGTATTTCGAATTATTTGAGATGTACGGCTTAAAAACAGAATAGGAACAATTTTAAATCAAGTCCATTTTAAATAATTAAACATTTTTAAATAATCAAAACAGTAGAACAAAATTCACATTTTAAGTAATCAAAGCAATGAAACTAAATTATTTCTTAAAAATAACAAAAGCAAAGTGACAACATGCAAAAAAAAAGCAGTAAAAACAATATATATCAACATTTTTATTTTTAAAAAAATCTAACAATTTAACATTTTTTTTAAATAAGCAAATAGTCAAAACATTAGAACATAATTTAAAACATTTTAATTTGAATTCTAACACATTTTAATTTCTACTCATCAAATTTACATTTAATAAAACAAACACTGCTATACTCGAGGCCATTTCAGCCAATCAGGAGCTGAGAAATGACAGACAAGCCCCTCCCCCCAGGGAATCGCAAATTGATGTACTGAATTTGAAATGCTGAATTTAAAAAAAAAAAAAAAAAAAAAAAAAGAATTAATTAAATGTTTCTTTATTCCCAGATCTTATCTCTATGAGATTATAATCCCTGGTGCCCGAGGCGACGCTCCGGTTCACCTTGGATCGTTTACAGAGCGTCTCAATTCTCCTGACGTGTGAAGACAGAGCGCTTATTGTTGCTTAAATGTCCACTGGCGTGAGTTCTCAGGGGCTCAGGGGATCCAGGGGTCTGGGGGGCCCCTGGGGGGGCCTTGGGGGGCCTGGAGAGGGGCGGCACGTGTGCTATAAGGCGTCTGTTCCACAACAGGAAAGAATAAACCGAGGCTCAAATCATAGGAAATTCATCAAACCTGGTTCTGGGAGTCGTGTCTTTCAAGCCCTGTTTCCTCACCATATGATCTCTATAAAGCAAACGACTGCTGGCTTCCACGCGGGCGAGCAGACGCCTGGAGCCGCCTCGTAATCAAAACCAAATGCTAATGACAATAGAAGCAGCAGCAGGAAAGCACAGCGAAGCTTGACTTGACTGTTCTCCTCCTGTCTGGCCAAAAAAAAAAAAAAAAAAACCCAAGAAAATGTTGTTTGTGTCTCTCTCAATATATACATATGTCTGACAGGAAGCTCTGCAGAGATCAGGTATCGTTCGACAGATAAACAGGAGCAAATATTTAAAAGACTTAAAAAACCGTTTAATTACACAGTTTCATAATGGTTTAGTCATTTGTGTATCGTGAAACTACTTTTCTTAACTTTCTAAATCTTCTTTTTGGATGTCATTTTTACCATTTAAATGCTAATTTTATAGAAATCAATAATACGCAGAGCACCTCTCAAGCATTTCTTGTCATATTTTTTTTTTTTTTGTCCCAGTTTCCTGAAATGAAAGCAGGAATGAAATGAAAGAGCGAATCTTGCCTTTCATTCGTCTTGTTAAAAAGGTTTTAATTGCTTAACGTGTTGCATCCTGGAAGACGCTCCATCCTTAAAGAGAGCGACAGACGGAAAGAAACAAAACACACAAAACGGTTGTGCGGTTTTGTGTCGACGCTATTATGATGCTCTGACTTTGTGAGCAAGACATCATCGGCTGTCTGAATTTCTCAAATGTTTTAAATCACAGTCGAGCGCATTGCTGTCTTTCTTTCGGTCTTTTATTCCAGCTCTATTTGATGCCTTTGCGTGCATCGTCGATCGAACAGATTAGAATATAATATAATAATGGATTATGATGAGACGAATGTGTTGCTCAGTGTTAATAAATGGCGTTTCGAATCAAGATGTTCTGCTTTGGTTCACGGAGAAAAAAAGGGCATTAAAGACTTGAGTGGCTTGGTTTCTAATAGTTTGTATCTCCCGTGACACGGCGCGCAGGTGAGTCACGGCTGATCGTGATGGCAAACTTCAAACAGCTGCAGAGATACAGTATGAACGCAGAAGCACGCCTGGATGCTTATTACAAGACATTCTGAATAAATTCAATCGTGGTGCATCTGCATCTGCGAATGATAGTGTTTTGTTTTGCCAAATACAGAGCGAGTTCTCTAATCACACTGCTGTATGCTGGCAAAATAAAGAACAATCAGTACCATATTTATAAACGAAAAACAAAACGGGCCAGCAGCGTCGCCTGATTCGTGTGCGTCTGTAAACCATCCCGAAAAACAAAAGTGGCCAACATCTTGGCCGATTTAAGGTTCTTTAATGAACTACTTATAAGTATATAATACGTCGAGTACTAATTAAACATTGCTTCTCAAACTTTTCTAATAGATTAGCTTTATAAACAGGAGTACATTTATTAATTAAACAATTTGAAAACAAATATTTAATTGAGAATATTCCGGTTTTCCGGCTGATGTGATCGAGCTCATAAACGGCTCTTCGGTTCATGATCGAGATGTTAAGGAGTGTTTTTTTTTTATATTAATTATATTAATATTTTTTTATATTCTATTTCTTTTATTAAATAAGAAAATTCACTCATTTTTAATTAATTTAAAATGTGACAGTGTTTGTGCCAATTCGACGCGCTCTCCTATAAAGAGAACATGCCCACAGTTTGAAGGATAAGCTGACCAAGCACTCATCTGCTATTCAGTTTCAGTGAAGCTTTTATGTCATTCTAATAATTTACTTTTTCTTGTGTAGAAATCATCGATTTGTTTTCATAGTTACTGAATCTCTAAATATGTTTTTTCAGCAGCGTTGTGATCCGCTCAAGTGTTTAGCTAGCAGGTGGTAATAGTTTTGAGCTTTTCGATAGCATCCAGAACTGGTACAGGTTTTAGCCTAAAGCATGCAGGTGACATCATTAAAACGTGACACACAAACCCAGATAAATTGTCAGCAACTTGTTGATGTTTACAGGCAACACAGAGGCACGTTCAAAAACCCATTTTAATACAAACGAACGCACAAAAAACGGCTTTAAGTAATACGACTAAAAAAAAAAAAATCTACAAAATATTGTGTACAGCAGGATTTTAATTTAATCTCGAGACCAATTTAGCTCAATAATAAGGAAACCACCGTTTAATGAGCCGAATGGCCTGGAGGTTCGACAGTAATCTGAAAGTAATGCTGAATAATAAACGTCACGATACGCCAGAGATCACACATTTCTGATTAATGAATTGGCAAAATCGCTGCAAATATTTTCAGCTACAATGAAGCGCAGAATAAATCTATCTGGCACGTTCCGGCAATTCCCAGGCCAACATCCTGTAATTGTTTCCTTATTTAAGCCGGCAGCTTAAAGCCGCAATAATAAAGACTCATAATAAAATCCCATGAAGGTTATTTTCAGGAAAAAAAAAAAAGAGACTAATTAGAAAAATATCAACAGTTAAATCATCAGAGGTTAAAAGTTTGCTTCATAACGGCATTTTCCACCATGTTAAGTTGTTTAAGTGCTTACAATCTCTGCTTACTTTTCATTTAAACACCTCAAAGCAAAAAAACAAACAAACAAACAAACAAAAAAGTAATGTTTTTAATTATTCAGTAACTGCAGAGAAACCAGGAACGTAAGTCTGAACACACTGATGGATTCTGGGAGTTTAAGGGGTTAATAAGCAGAATAATTTATTCATATGTATGAAAATATATAGATGCCGTGTACGTCTGTTCAGGAGTGCTGGGTTAACAACGAATGAAATAAAACTCATTAAATAAGGAAAATGAAATCGATTCTCATTTATCTCGCCGTGCTGCAGAATTCTGGATTCTGATTGGTCAGAAGGTGCTGATGAATTTTCTCAGACGGCAGCTCTGACAGTAGCGCGGCTGCAAAGCACAGGTTTCTATACCTTAATGCTCCTGTTCTAATACATTATCGTTTCTATAGTAACAGCTCGCTCACAGGAGACATTTATGTATCATTTACGGAAGGAGTCTCCAGTGTCAGAGCTTTGTAACAGTCAGAGGTGAAGTTTTTTTTTTTTTTTGTAATCTTTGGCTAGTTGCTGTGGTATAAGAGGAATAAAACACTGCGATGTGTCGAAGTAACAGCGTGACCGCTCCGGGAGTCGAGCGGAAATCTTTATTTTAAATAATTTTGAATAAAATATGTCAAACGTTTCTCTGCACACATCGATCAGACGTGCAAAAAGCAAAGCGCTCCACTCATCACATTTATGAGCTACTTATGAAGAAGGTAATCCGGCGTGTATACAGTTCACAGTACACGCAGACAGATAAGCCGATAATGACGCCGCGGCATTGTGTACCTCGATTTAAAGTGACAGTAAACGGCGCACGTGCTTATGGACGAGAAGAAGAATCACAATAAGCTCTGATGAGTGGTCCAATGGAGTGCTGTCGCCAACGACGTTGTCGTTGCAGAGAGGCTCTGAGAAGAAGGATCTTGAAAAAAAACGTCAAAAATAAAATAAAATAAAAAAAATCACATTACTATTTAGTGGCCCACTTGAAAGCTTTTAAACCAGAGACTTAATATGAAACAGATTGCACTGCTGCATTTACCGGCAAAGAGCGCAGAGAAGAGCAGAAAACACACTCGACATCTCTGAAAGCCCGACACCTCAGAAATTCACTCAGCTCCAATCTTCCCAATCCATCAAATTCACAAACGCACTGAAATACTTAACTTTGAGTTGTTGATGTTCTTGCAGATGTAGCTGCTTCCTTCGTGCCGGAATTTTTATACAAATCTTCAGATAATCCATCCTTTTCAGACGCACAGAAACCTGGAATGCCGTTTACAGAAAGAAAGCTACAACAACGAGACGCCGGGCTTTAACCCGAAGCTGCCAGGAAAATGTGAAATATTAATTCTCTCTAATGTAAATCTGATGATTATTTTTAATCTAATTATACGTACTCTTCTCCACATGCATATCCACTGAATGTAGATTATATAAGTTATATAAATAACTGCAGTTATTATTTTAAATATAAAACATACTATAATTAAATAATATATAAAACATACGCCACATACAAAAGTATGTGCACCCCTGACCATCACACTCATATGTGCTTGTTGAACGTCTCATTCCAGATTTATTCCCCTCGTG
>CM074984.1:1140317-1160196 GCA_037576825.1 Pangasius krempfi
CCACTCCAACCTTCACACACCATGTCTTCATGGAGCTCGCTTTGTGCACAGGGGCATCGTCATGCTGGAGCAGGTTCAAGCCTCTTAGTTCCAGTGAAGTGAAACTGTAAAGCTACAGCACACAGAGACGCTCTACACAACTGTGTGTTTCAGACTTTGTGGCAACAGTTTGGGGAAGAACCTCATATGGGTGTGAAGGTCAGGGGTGCACATACTTTTGGCCATATAGTGTAGGTATAAGTGCAAGTTTTTTTTAACAGCATCAACACGTGGCATGAGACACACAACACACTACACGCAGCACCAGATGAACAGAGAAAAGTAAGAACTTAAAATACTGGTGCTAATGAAGGGAAACGCAAAACAGGTGTGAGTGATTACCAGGGCATGTGACAGGGTCATGTGACCTGGTGGGGCTGATGGGAAACGCAGTCCAAGTCGGCCATGTCACAGTCAAAGCCAACAGATTTTATAGCATTACAAAATAATAATAGCAATAATTGTTACAATAATCCTGACTGTTAGCAATGATGTTGTTATTCATATTTTTATAATTATTTTTATTTACACTTATTTACCATTTATGGAAGGAGTCTCTAGTGTCAGAGCTAAAGCTGTAAGTTTAAGTTTTCAGAAATCTTCAGAACAGACAAGTTTACGCTTTGTGGTTAACGAAAGATGACAAGTTGTGTTTTTAATTTTAAGAGAGAGATAAAAGAGACGCTGGTGAGGGAACGACTGTTTATAGCTGCTCTAAGGTAAGTGAGAACAGGAACTAGCATAACTATAAATGGAAAAATGTATGGCATCATTCTTTAAGACATAAAATTGTAATCGTTGGTGCGTTTCTGAAGCGCAAGAGGAATAAACGCTGAAAGAAGACGTGCTGTTTCCCACTTCATCGCACCAACTCCACTGTTGATTATTTTACTATAACAGCACCACACACACTGTTTTATTCTTTACATATTACTGAGGAATGTTACTGTAATGATGAGCTTTTGTGAAAAGTATTCTTTGTATTTGTATTTCCTGTGACGATATTGATAATGGATCTTGTCCTGGTTGGAACAATGTTGTTTTTTTTTTTTAAACCTTTTTCTTGTGTATTATATGCAAAGAGTCATGGTTTGTATTATTAGGAAGCCGAAATAGCCGGGATTAATGAATGGACGTGAGCCAGCCGAGCCGTCATCATCCCGAGCGTCTCCCTTTGATGCTTCATCGCTCCGAAAGCTTTTATGCAAAATGTTTGAAGTGTCAGCTCGTGTGATAATGATTTATAATTCTCTTGCAAAATTTTGCTGGTTAAAAAAATAAATGAATAAATGATTTTTTTTTTTTTTAAATATAAAAATAAATTGTGCCTGGAGGGGTCAGGGCTGGTTTCAAAAGCAGATCACCCAGGAGCAACAAATGATTTAATAAGCCACCAGCTCCAGAACGGCGAGATGGAGGGGAGCCGAACGAGCCGATTCAAAGTGCGTCTAATTAACATCAGTTTATTAGTGTGTCAGTCTTTTCAGCCGCAATCCGACAGCAAAAAAAAAAATTAAAAAAAAAATACACAGAGCAGACGTTCTGGTCATGTTCAGGAATTAGCACTTATGTTAAATATGTACAGCTTGTGGCTTTTTTTCTCTCTTTTTCTTTCTTTTTTTTAATGATTAGTCATTCTAGTCATTTTATAAAACATTTTCACCAGGGTTAAAAAAAAACACACAAATAATAAAAAATAAAAAATATAAATATAAAAAATACAGCGGTCTCTCCACTAATAATAACAGAGTTAAAAACGTATGTAATCGCTGATATGGTGAAGTTTTCTGTAAGGAGATTTATTTAATGCTTAATAATATGGAAGGAGTCTCCAGTGTCAGCGCTTTGTAACGGTCAGAGGTAAAGCTGTAACTTCTATACATTTTCAGGACAGAGGAGTTTACGCTTGTTTGCAGTTTCTCGGGAACATGACAGGAAGGACAGGATGGCATGATGTTACGAGTTACTGTTATCACACAAACGATGATTAGTTTCCTATCACAGCACATCCTGGAGTGTTTTATTCCTCTTCTACTACTGTGAACTGACAAGGATTCAAATGTTTTATTTACTTTAAAAAAAAAAAAAAAGGCAAGTACGTTTTATCTGTTTATAGTTACTGAGAAACTCGTCTGTTCTGAAGACATCGCAAAACGCAAAGGTACCTCCGACTGTTACAAAGCGCTGACACTGGAGACTCCTTCCATGAATGTCTGCCGTACGAGTCCCTGTGGATGAGCTGTTGCTATAGAAACGGTAACGTATTAGAACGAGCGCATTCATTAAAAAATAACCCTGGGATTTGCAGCTGCACTACTGTCAGAGCTGCTGTTACAGGAAATCAATCAACACCTTCTGAACAGTCTCAAATAATATAATGCAACATATCAGCCACCAATACGTTCCTCACTTTACTTTGGTCTGTAATAGTAGATTGTAGCAGTGGATCCACCGGCACTGACGTGTCACATGGAGTAAACAAAAGGTCACGAGATCCGTGTAGTCGTTTATGCGTATTCAGGCCCAGGGGTCCGCAAAAAAGCAAACACTCTGTTTAATGCAAGTGATTATCAAAGACAAATAAGATCAAGTGGGCCTTGTGTAATGAATATATTATGGCACAGAAGGACTAAAAAGGCAGGGAGGAAAAAAAGGAATAAATGATTGCTTAGTGGATGAAATGAATCTTAATGCGTTGAGCAGATGCTAAGTACTGTAATATTAACCGTCTCAGCTGCGCAGGTCGGCCAGTCCTGTCCTTAAAGTGGTCACTAAAATAACTGAATCCGGGGCTTGTTAATCCTCGTCATGTGCAAAGCACCACGGATCCGACAACTGCACGATCTGTACCACAGTAAGGATTCCAAAAGACCAACAACAGCGCACGGCAAAATCCAACAAACCCCACTTTTCTTCTTTCAAGCCGGCACACGATTTTCAAAATAACCAATTTCCTGAAAGGAACGGATATCTTAGATACAACAACTGATCATTCATCATCATCCTCCATTGGAAAATGTATTGGCGTCGTGAAAAATGCATGAATTACTAATTAATGAGGCATTCGGAGCAGATTTCCATATTCATAAAGGTGTGGCTGAGTAATTGACATATGCATGAGAGAGCGGAGTGATGGCGTCGAGATAATAACGCCTCGGTACGGGCCTTTATTTATTATTTATTTATTTATTTATTCTTTTTTTTTTTTTTTTTGTGCTAAATTCTTCAAATTGCGTGAGGGAGTCAAGAATCCTTTTTAAATTTGCATTACGCATTCATTCTTCCTCTAAAAGAAACGCAGTCAAAGAGATAAATACACTCAGGAAATGCAATGATGTGAAACAGTATGTAAAATTACATTTCATGAAATATGAGCTTGTGCGTGATTCTTTTAAAAAGTTCATTTAGCAAACTGATATGCGCAACAAACCGCGTTTGGAAACTGCACAACACGTTAGAGAGAATGTACAAATGTGGCTTTGGTGACAGATGAGAAAAGGAGATCTAAGTAAATATACATTGCACGCACACACACACACACACACACACACACACACACACACACACACGGCCTACGCGGGGGCTTCCCTACCACCACTGTGAAGCTTTAAAAATGCATTGGGCCACATTTACACTTCAACTACACGCTCCCTCTACACTATTCTCAATCCTGTGGCTATTTTCCGAGGTGATCATCCGGACCTCCGTCTCTCCGAGTCCTCATTGTTGATGGAATCTGATTAACAGCATCCTGTTGGGCCATGAGCTCAGCTTTTCGGAGACATGGGGCAGGTCCAGCAAGCTTTGGAAGAAAAAAAAAAAAAAAAAAGAGTCCTTGCCATTGTTCACAGCTCTCCAACAAAAGCCATGTGGAAACTGACCCAAATATGGCGCATTAGCGAAGCACAAATGACATTCAGATGGTTCCTAGGCTTTCTTCGCAGCTATGCGGCGGCAAATGACAAGCCCGACAAAAACATGTCGAGTTTTTCACCCGCGCTCATTGTGTTCCCACATTAACTCCTAGCTGGGTTCTTTGAGATGGTCCAGAGTTGTGTCTGGACTCGGTGGGCCTGCGATGGCTCTGTCAGCAGGCTTGGCCCTGCTCTTCGCTGTTCTTTTCACGCTCCCTCCCCGCTGCACCCCTCCTCCCTCCTCCCTTCCTCGCCGACTTGGCTTCTACTCCACCACTAAAGCGAGCGATTGATGGGGTGACGGAGAACTTAAACAATTTACAGATGGCCTCCTGAGCCAAACTGCTTGGTGCAGTCAGCTCCACGCTGAGGAGAAGCTTTGGAGATCGGTGAAGATGGTCATTGTTTGGAATCATCAAAGCAAAGGAGCTCCGGGGGTTAGTGGAGATCACAATTGCAAGAAAACATAAAATTAAACTACAATCTGGTTGATGTAATAGGTACTTAGCGTCCGAATAACGTTTAAGTCGAGAAGTAACTGCAACCGAATGGAAACACCACCCATACAAAAATACCAAACAAACAGATATTCTCCAAATTTTCTTTTGTAGTTTGTCACTTCCAGTTTTTTTTTTTTTTTTGATGATTCATGATTTGATGATTTTTGACATCCAGATAGCAGAGGTGAAGTTCTAAAGATTAGCATCCACTTTACAAATGCAGAAGTTTGTCTTTAACCTTGCTGGACTTTTGGAAGGCACTTCGGAGAGTTTTGGCAGAGGAACCAGGAGCCTGGTGGGTCCGCGCATCTCCGGGTGCTGGTACTCCACACTAATCTATTTTAAACCATCTGTGAAATTAGCAAGATTCCTTAAATCCTTCACCTCCAAGGATTAAAAATGGCTCTGGGCTGGAGCCATCTCTACATTATCCATGAGCGTCCAGCGCTGTCCAGAGGCTGCTCTCGGGTGTAGCGTTGTAGTGTTTGTTTCTCCACTGAGGATGTAACTCTCAATTTTACCTTCAATTTGAAAAGCCGAGGGAAAAAAAACCCCATCACTTTAGTGGTATTTTGCTCAAAGGCTTTTGTGCAGCCATTGAAATCCAATTGGTCTACCTTGCATTACACGATATAAACGCCAGCTCATTCATCCTGCAAATAGCCGCACGCTTGTGCAGGATGAATAGCAATGTGACTTAACAGCCGCGCTTGCAAAATAAATGTATTTCAATTACGAAAGATTTCATTTCAGAACTCAAATCTGGGATGGGACGCGAGAAAAAAACAAAAAACAAACACGGACCGAAATTACCTGCGAGTCCGTAAACAAATCGAGGGTGCAATGCTTCAGCGGCGAGAACCAACCCCTCTGCCAAGGGCTGTACAATAAAGTCATGAGTCAAGTCTAATGAGAAAATCAGATAAATAGCCAGCTGGGCTCTGCGAGCCGCCACTCCCTGACTGATTCACTGGACTCGGTGGCAATAGCACAGCGACTCAGGAGGAGACAGCAGCTCTAAAACAGTAAAATATTGTTCCAGATGACTTCCTCTCCAATGTTTAGTCATCACAGCCGTGAAATAACAGCACTGTCGCCTCTCTGTGCGGCTACATGGAATTAATTATTATTTGCTGCCCAAACACCTACGTCTTTGTACAAACACTGTGACAGTTCATCCAAACAAGCCACTTAGAGGCTGCGAAATTGCTCCTTCGTGAATGCATACTTCTGCACAAACCCCATCCCTCTGTGTTACCCCACCTACCCACAATTCCCTTCACTCCTATGGGATTAAACAACAACAAAAAAAAGTAGAATTATCGTCAAGATTAAAATGTCACTAGGCCAGAAGTCTCAGCGTTGGGCGCGTACGCAGGAAAGCACCGGAAAACACAATGCCAAGGCTGCTCTCCGGGGCCAAAGATTTGTAATGCAAGCTCCGTGAATTACAATAAGATTTATTGTGCAGCAGTATATGTCTAATTTTCCATCTACCGCCCGGCTCTTCAGCTGCAGCTCGCTGACACAGGCGTCTATTATACACCGCTGTGCTTTAAATGTGTTTCTTTTACGCATGCTCTTGGGAAAAGGAGCTAACAGTACATTCTGGTGTGGGACAAAAAAAAAAAAGATTGATGAAAAACAACAAAAGGCTCACGTTAATGGTTTTACAAAATATTTTGAAATACGTTCAGTTCCAGAGGATTTTCTTTTTCTTTTTTTTTTTTTAAACTGGCTAGCAGAAGCCAGTTTTAAACAGGAAAGCTTCCTTTATTCATTTATTCACCCGTCCTTCTTCAGTAAGAGCTTTATCCTGGTCAGGGTGGAGGTGGATTCGGAGTCACTGGGAATGCTGGGAACTCTGGGAATAAACCCAGGTTCACACGCCTGTCCATTACACATTCATTCTCATCTAGTGTAGCTGGCCTGGTTTTTGGGAGGAAACCGGAGAACCCAGAGAAAACCCAGACGGACACAGGAAGAACACGAGAAGCTCCACACAGACAGTAGGGATCAAACCCTGGCGCTGTGGGGGCATCAACACTTCCCGCTAAAATGTATATAATAATTACTATGATTATTATATAAGGACTAAGACTGAATAAATTACTTATGTTAGGAGCGACGTGGTGTGTCAGTTACAGCTCAATCGATGCTCAAAAGTCTTGACCAAAAACCAAAGCCGACTTAGCTAAAAAACAAAAAACAAAAACAAGATGGCTGTCATCCAAAAATGCAAAAGATGAAAAAACACACGCGGTCTGAACGGACTTGGTTTCCTGCAGGCTTCCTCGCGCTGTTCCTGGCACAGACAGCAGGAGCACACATGCATTAAACACCGTCCTCTGAACCTGGACGCTGGCAGTCAGAAGGTCGACTCAAACTGCTCGGAGACACTCCAGCTGACCCGGAGTCTGTCCTCGAGTAAAGCCAAAAAGTTAGACGCCATGGACGGTGTTTAATTCACTTCAGTTCACTTGAACAGTCAGCTAGTTCAGCTGTAATTCAGTACACGCCATTATGCATAAAGCACGTAACATCCAAACTTAAGCATCACACCATCACTGTGTTCCCTCCGCTGACTTCCTGTAGCTCACCACGTCAAGATTTCAAACACTGACTCGAGCCACCATTCCTCAGGATAAACAGGAAGACATGCATGATGACTCTTCTCTGTTCTGTCCTCAGGTGGTGAATGAACTTCCCCTGGCTGTCTGAACAGCTGAGTCACTGGCTCCAAGCGACGACTAAAGACCTACCTCTTCACCACAGACATCACAAACTGCCTTCATTTTTGGCTTGTTAGCATTCTTAGGCCCCAAAAGCATGAGGATGTTTTTGGATAACGGTGTCTGCTGAAAAATGCTGTAAACTTTTCACATACAACATTTCATTTTTAATCCAGCTGTCCTGCGCTTAAGCTATCACTCTGTACAGCTTTTGACGAACGAAAGCCCTCTTTGTACAGGATTCGCGTTACACAGGGAATAATTCCATCATTTTATTTCTGTTCAGATTAGCCATGTCACTGTTCTTCTCCATCCTCGATTGGAGTCTATCATTTGGAAATCTCTGGGTCACCATTCAGTTAACAGCCGAACATGTGGATCAACTTCCCAAATCCAGAAAAGATCTGAAGAACTTACTTGTGGATTGTATAACGTTCCTGTCCATGCTGCCTACACTGGGGGTTGATTAGCAGGAGAAAGAAATAAAATCAATCTGAAGAGCGCCACCCTGAAGCCTGATTAAATTATAATGACAGCTACAGGTGAAAAGAAACACGATCACATGACCATGTCTGACCCAATCATTCAGGTTCATGGACAAAACAAGCTCATTCCAACAGAGTTGATATAAATATCGTGCGGACACAAGAGCTTCATCACGGAGGAAACGTGTAAAAATGTCACTACAGGCGTCACTCAGAGAAACTAATCCCGTCCTCTCTTTTTAAAAAATAATATGGACTTATGTTGTTTATTTTATTATATTGGTTCACTACTGTATGCTAACTACAGTTTATCCCACGGTGCTATTGAATTCTCGATCCTGATTGGTCAGAAGGTGTTGATTAATTTTCTGTAACAGCGGGAGCAGCTCTGCCGTTCTAGTACGTTCTCATTTCTGTAGTAAAGGCTCATTCACAGGAACTTTTTACGGCGTCATCGATCTGTGAGGAGATGTTTATTTATTTATTATAACACCTATGGAAGGAGTCTCCAGTGTCAGCAATCTGTATACAGCTATATTTCTAAATCAAGGTGTTAATCTGAGCAACTAGGATTGCGACTAGGCCTAATACTAGGATTATTTTGCATATAGAAATAATCAACACATTATAATCAACACATAATAAAGCAACACGTTGTTTAAAACAAAATGTCTCTTTAATTTGTAAGTGTCAACAGCAGTACAAAAGATGGAGTGATGGTGAGACGATTTTCTGGTTTTATGTGTGTGTGTGTGTGTGTGTGTGTGTGAGTGTGTGAGTGTGTGAGTGTGTGTGTATGTGTGTGTGAGTGAATGAATGTGTGTACTGTATGGTTTTTATGAAAAAAAGAGGAAATTCTTGAGGTAAATGAGCTAAAACAGACAGGAACTCCCTCTTCTGCCATTGTACATCAAATGTATTGAGTATACTGTAGAAATGTCATTACTTTACAACTTTATGGCAAAAAACAAACAAAAAAAAACCAACCAAACAAAAAAAAAAAAACGCCTCCTGTGTGGAGAGCGACCTAGAGAATTGTACAATCCACTAAGGTGCCTAAATAAACCAAAATGCATCACTCATCTGGATTATTTTATTTATATTAATACTACCATTACAGAGAGAAGACTCGTCTCTGGAACATACGACTCTAGAATTAATTTAGTTTACCTCACGTCAATACTGCACATGGAAAAAAAAACCAATAAGTTGCTGGTTTACATACTGAAGCCAAGCAGAAAATATTTTTTTTAGTACCTTTTTTTGTCTTATTTTTTTTTTTAAACAATAATACCCTTAGCAAATTGCCGTCTTTCATACGGTTTCATACTGTATAAAGAAGAAAAATGTGAACACGAGTGTGATGGCAACCTTTAAGTTCAATTAAAAACTTTACACTGGACTGTACAAGATATGATAAACTATTTACATTTTTAGACTTAATTACTTTTTTTTTTTTTTAAAAGCAGCACACTAGTTCTATATCTCTAACGCCCGAACAATACCTGGCTAGGTACCTGCCGAGAAACCGGTTTCTATATGCACAAAAAAAAAAAAAAACGAAAACAAAACAAAAACAGACAAATATATAAGTGTCAGGCTGCCAGCGGGATTCGAAGTGAGAGCGGCCCGGGCATTCGATGAGCCACGCACAGTGTTGCTTGAGAGACTAGAAACTAGAAAGTACCATTGCAATGACAATAATTTGTCCCTGACAGCAAAAAAAAAAAAAACAACAAAAAAACAAAAAGTACTCTTCTGAACAGCAGCTAGCATTTCAGTCCAGCATGTCAGTGAATTGTGCTGATTAAATTAGCAAAAAAAAAAAAAAAAAAAAAAAAAAAAAGAATCCCACAATATACATCATTAAAGTCTAATGACTGAAAAAAAAACAGAATTACAGTAAGATAAGTAGAAACAGCATATGCATTTTGTCTTCAGTTGTATCTAATTTGCATAAAAAATGGCAGTGATGAGAATGAATCGCACACAAGATGGACTGCAGCTGCTGAAAAGCTGAAAAAAAAGAGAAATTCTATGAAGACATAAAAATGCAAAAGAATGTGTCCGTGTTATTCAGCATAAAAAATAATAAATATTTGTTCATCCCCATGGACCGAGCTTAGTGAGAACCTCACGTCGGATCTCACGTGACACGGAAATCACTTTTCAACCAATCAGATCTATCGTGCCAATGAGTTCGAGCGAACGTCTCGTGAAAGCAAATCCGAGTGAGGTTCCTCGTTTGCGTGAGTCGTATCCAATACTGTCTGATCAACAGGGACTGAGTTCAGCATCTACATGAGGTACAGTGACTTGTCTAGTTTTGATTCTTCTTCTTTTTTTCTTTTTCTCTTTTCTAAAGAATGATAGACCAACATACACAAACACGATTAAAAAAAGAAAAAAAGAAAGCAACGACAGAACAAGTCAAATACATAACTTATACTTCAGTAAGTATCCATGAACAAAAATAGAATTCTATTTTTCTATGTTATATTTACAATTTTGGAGAAGAAAATGAGATGGTAAATGTATTAAAAAAAAAAAAAAAAAAAAAAAAAAAGAATTTTGAGTTCCAATTCAGCGTCACTGTATTTTCTCTGATTGTCCTTTTTATTAAGTTCTACCGACAAATTTTTATAGCCAACAACGGCTAATAAATACAATAAAAGTCTATATGCACTATATAGGTTTCAAATACAATATACAAACACAAACGTACATGAGCGTTAAGAAGCGCGATTGAAGTCCGGTGTGTCTCGGCTGATCAGTCTCTTACGCGAGCCTTCTGTCGAGTTACTGCTCTTTATCTCCCTTAGGCAGCACTGGAGCTTAAAACAAAAGTGTTCGTTTATCACGTGTCTTTGCATAAATTAACAAAACAAGTTGAAAGAAAAAAACAAAAAAAAACAATGACTCAAATCTGGCAAGTCCAAACAGGTCACTTTTGTTCGTGTGGATTTTTTTTCTCGCACGACGGCTTCACATTAGTCAGAATCGATAAAAATACCATTTATATCCAGTGCTTGTAACACTTATGAAACTCTGTGTGTGACCAAAGTCCTCTCTCTCTCTCTCTCTCTCTCTTTCTCTCTTTCTTTCTTTCCTGCGTTCTCTCTCTCTCTCTCACTCTCTCTCTCTTTTTTTTTTCGAACTTTTCCTCCTATTACACAAGCGTGATCAAGTTTCAGTCCTGACAACAGTCCTTTTGTCTACCGCCAGCCTTGAAAATCAGTTTGGCGTGGTCAAGAAAATATGTACAAAACACGTACAAGTCAATCTACCAGCAAACAGATATGAAACAAATTTAAACAAGACACCTATTGAGAACAACCCAAAAAAAAAAAAATTAAAAAAAAGGAAAAACTAATTTAGGGTAATCAGGGGTAAACCCTGCCTGCGTTGTACCTCACGAGAAAAATCACAACAAGCTAAAAAAAATAAAATAAAATTAAAAAAAAAAAAAGAGTACAAATTTTTGAGATTACAGAAGTGCTTAAGAGACTTCTAAGACTTGAAGTAAATGCTTCTCTATTTCAGGGGCTCCATAGGAATTGTTAATGCTAGGAGGAAAGTAAATAAGCGCTTTAAGATATTTAATTTTTTTTTTTTTCAAATTAATTACTTAATTTATTTATATTTACGACCTTGAGAGGCAACGCAGTGACCAGCAGCTCATCAGCCCAGCAGTAATTGCCGTGTTGCTAATGGAGGAAAAAAAAAAGAAAAAAAAAAAAAAGACAGGTTCAAGGGCAAGAGGAAAATAGCGAGCCTCATGCATTAATAATGGTGCATTTCAGATGATACAGACTCGTCAGTCATTTTAATAATCTCCCACAGCTTGATCTACTTGTTCCATCTGCTCTGCAGCACCTCATGGATTTCTGCTGCACTTTGATGGAACGAGCACAATCAGCGATCGACTCCCTCCCGCACGCATTGTTTTCAGCCGCTTCTGACGGACACCGAGTCTGAGTTCGAGTCCAGATGGCAGCCTCTCGAGGTACGAGGTTGCGTGAGTTGTTTATTTTCCATAACAGCATGTCTTGAAGTGTTTTATTATTTATTAAACAACACCACGTTGTACTTTTTAGCTAATAATATTTACGTTTTGGGCAGCCAAGAAACAGGTTCATTCCTGTTCTCACTTACGTTATGGCAACTATAAACACTCGTTCCCTCACCAGCCTCTCTTCTATCTCTCTAGAAGTTAATAAGACAAAAAAAAAAAAAACGCAGCGTGTTTCTTAAAATCCTCTGTCCGGAAGATGTTGATAAACTTACAAATTCACCTCTGACACTGGAGACTCCTTCCATAAATGTTAACAAGGAAGCGGCTGCTTAGAGAAAAGTTCACCACCTTTTCTCAATCTGAATGAGCCGATAACGTATTAGGACGAGCGCACTGATATAAACCCGTGATTATGCAGAGATGCTGTTATAGAAAATTAATCAACACTTCTGACCAATCAGAATCCAGAATTCAACAGCGCTGTAGTATAACCTGTTGTGCTACTAAACAATGTTTTTTCCCCCTCATAAATAAGCACCTTGTCTCCTTTATCTGGCCCAGACAAACTTTTGGTTTCTTTAAGACTTATTTACGCTCTGCTTTAAGACTTTCTCGTGTCGATTAAGGTTTACGACGTCCCAAAAGGCCTTTATGGTGACAGAAAGCCCTTATGGACTTGCTGCTGTAAAAAAAAAAAAAAAGCCAGCATGTATTGTACAACAGCAATTTTGTGATTGTAATGCCACTGAAGCTGCCTTTTGCTGCCATTTCAATTTCGCAGATTGGATGCCTTTTGGCCCCGCTTTGGCACGCTGGCCAATCTGTTTGATTAAGAACATCGTGGGTATAAGACTGAAGCGAAGGGCAAGACAGGCTGCGTGATCACCGCACTGGACCTCCTGGACTGAACAAGGACTTTGAGATCTCTTTAATAAAATCCAGCATCTCTAACACTGCCTCTAAAATTCCTGAGTGCTTCAAGAAGAGGGAAAGACGCTAAAGGTTTTTTTTTTCTTACTCGATAAAATTTCAGAGGATTGTCTAAGACTCGTGAACGCTCTCCTTTAAGACTTGGAGACCTATGATTACTTATAAGGAAGGTAGCGGTGTGGTTGGACCTGGATTTGGACATTGTGTTGAGAAAACAATAAGAAGAGCATTAAGATACGATAAAATAAGGTAAGATAAGATAAGATAAGATAAGATAAGAGAGGGGGCAGTCTTGTGTTTTGTCATCAATTTTTTTTTTTTGTTCTGCTGTCTTCTTCCTTATTTTTAAATAGCTCAAATCAAAAAAACATTCACAAGCTGTTGGCTGGCACAGCATACCTGAGAGAAATACAGAACCCCGTCAAAAACAGTGATCTAAAAAAAAAAAAAGTATCAATAACAACAAAAAAAAAAAAATATGTAAGACTGTGAGAGCTATAATTGTGTTTCAAGTCCTGCCCTCTGTAACTTTACAGGTCAATTTGTGTACACATCCATGATCAAATAAGAATTAAAAAAAGAAAAAAAAATAATAAAACACAATCAAACTGCTTCACACTCGAAGAAACATTTAAGACCAAAGAGCTGATGAAGCCGGGAGCCACACGTGCATGCAGGCTCCTAAGGGATATATTATCAGAAACAAGTTTTCTTTTCTCTCTCTTTTTAAATTTGTTCTGTAGGTTTTTTTTTTGTTTGCTGTTTTTCCTCCTCCTTCAGTACTCCTTCTATCCACTGTGAGTGAAAGACTCAGTTGGCGCTGACGGGCTCCTGCGCCTCGTTCTCGCTGCTGTAGTCCGATTTGGGCTCGTCCTCGAAGTCCTCGTACATGTCCATGTCGTCCTCGCCGTTGACCGGATCGCTGGGCACCACGCTGGGCACGCTGGGCTCCATCTTCATGCCGAAGGTGCTCTGGATGACGGGCACGGTGGGCTCGGGGCTGGCCGAGTTGCTCGAGCAGTCTGAGGTCATGCTGATGGCTCCGGGGTAGACGACGCCCGCGCTGCTGCTGATCGGGAGCTGAGTCTGGGGCTGCTGCCTGAGACAGGAGCACAGAGAGAAAGTCAAAAACAGTCATGGATATCCAAAACGAGGGCGCAGATGAGTTTTACTCATCTGAGTAAACTCTGAGTGATAGAGAGAAAAAGAGAGTTCAAAGTTCATTCGACCATTCAGCAATAAGAGTTTGTGCTGTGATATAGTCTTTTGGTCCAGATTTACATTCCTCACTCTATCGTTTCTATAGTAACAGCTCATTCACAGGGACTTGTGCGGTGGATGCTCGACATAAACGGATTAAAAATGTGTGTGATCATTTTTAACGGTCAAGAGATGGAAGGAGTCTCTAGTGTCAGCGTGTTTTAACAGTCGGAGCTAAAGCTGTAATTTTAAGTTTTCCGACGTCTTCAGGACAGAAGAGTTTTTTTACGCTTTTTTTTTTTGTTGCAGTTTCCAGTAACACAAGTTGTGTTTTTTTTAATCTCGTTAACTTCAAGAGAGAGAGAAGAAAGGGAGGCTGGTGAGAGAACGACTGTTTATAGCCAGCTACAGAAACGAATGCGTTTCACTGATGGTTTAACAGCATGACACGGAGTGGTTTGTTCCTTACACAGTCCATGATAGCGCTGAATAAAATGCTGATTAATGGAGCGAGAGCTCAAGGAAATCTCATCTAGCGATTTTGCTCCATTGCTGTATATGAGACGTTTATAGTTGAAACTAAAGAGAGACATTGTGGGTCATTAGGGTGTGCTATAAAATAAAATAAACAGAACATGATGGTTAACAAGTTTTGGGGAAAAGGAGCACATTCTTTATACATTCATACATTCTATGAATGGGAATTTGCTAAAGGAAATCTCCTTCAGCTGCATTCAGTGGTGTCTCTCTTTAAACCTTCAAATATTTTAGCACTTCTTTGGTGCCAGAGTAACTGCTCTGCTCCGAGGCAGCGTTTGCAGCCAGCAGCTGTGAAAAAGATCTCGATTCGGTTACGACGGAACAGCTTCGGGAAGAATTGTGAAAAAACGAGGCAGGCGTTGACGTTAAACGGCCTGATTGATACTCCAGAGCTGATTTTACTCAACGGTGAAGTGGGAACACCGGGTGCAGGATATCTCACGCTGACCACACGTAATAAATTACAGGTCTCCTGACAGTTTCCCCGTCATCACGTGTAGACTTCGTCTTAATATCCTGCAGTCATGTCAATTATTTAAATCAATATCAGGAAATAAGTAAAACATCATTTTTCTGTTAATCCAAATATATAATTATTACACATCCTTTCATTTAGAAGAGCAGCTCTCAAACCTTTTTTTTAGTCTTTTATAGTACGTGTCACCGTGTGACACTGCTAACGACACATCGTACTTTTATCTATTTATAGTTACATTTAATGTCCATGAAACAAGTTCGTTCCTGTTCTCACTTACGTTATAACAGCTATAGAGTCGTTCCCTCGCCATATCTTTCTTATCCTTATACCTTTATTCTCTCTCTTAAAGTTAATAAGACAAAACGATGTTACCAAGCTCTGTCCTGAAGATGTCGGAAAACCTAAAGTTACAGCTGTACCTCTGACACTGGAGACTCCTTCCACAAACGGTAAAATAAAACCTGTCCTTCCAGAAAACTTCACGTCAATATAAACCTGTGATTTGCAGCCGAACTACTGACAGAGCTGCTGCTATAGAAAATTCATCAACACCTTCTGATCAGAATCCAGAGTTAGTTAGCAGTGATGAACATTGTGCATGGAGTTTATGTGGGTTTTTTCGTGCACTTACCCCACAGTGAAGAATTGGCGCATTTCCTGCCTCCGCGAGCGCATCATCTGCTTGTACTCACCGATGCGCAGCTTCTTGCCATCGATGATGCACGTGCGCTTGGGCCGAGGCTTGTACTTGTAGTTGGGGTACTTCTCCAGGTGGATCTTGCTCAGACGAGCCTGTTCCTCATAGTACGGCTGCTTCTCCTGGTTGGACATCGCCTTCCAGCGAGAGCCTGAATTAAGAGGAAGATCAAGAATTTTGTCACAGAATCAAAAATATGCAAGAAGTGGTGTAAGTCATACAA
The DNA here is from genome assembly GCA_037576825.1 of Pangasius krempfi. Lineage (NCBI taxonomy): Eukaryota > Metazoa > Chordata > Actinopteri > Siluriformes > Pangasiidae > Pangasius > Pangasius krempfi. The sequence continues at coordinate 1,156,071 of CM074984.1, forward strand.
GAACAACCCAAATTTCCAGTAAGTTACACAAAAAAAATCTGCACTTTTTATGCTGTATATGCAGGATACTATATAGTTGTAAAGGAAACTGCAGTGTCTCACTTCATGCCTGATGAATATCGGAACTGTAGTTCAGATGTTAATAGTATCATAAATGAGTCACTGTTTATACAAGAAATAGTCCAGGATCCAATATGAACATTATTTCTTCCCTAAAAACATTTTCTGCTTTCATCCTAGCTTTAATATCCATCCCCCGGCTGCATCCGGTTGCTCCGGCGGGAGGCGGGAGGCGAGCCGCTCGCTAAAGGCGGCTTTGTCTCAGAGTGCTGCATTAGCGGAAACAACGGGGCCTGTAAATATCTCCAGCCTTCAACGTGTCCCTCTGGCTGACGGGACTTTTAGTAACGGTGATGTATTGACTCTCGGCACTGTGGGACGAGACCCATTTAGCCCTGTCATTTTTCATGACAAACACCAGGGCTGTGTGACGGCTCCTAAATCCATCTGATTGAGCCACTCCAACAGCCGCCCCACTGCCACAATCTCTGACTCGCACTCGCAACGACAAGACACGACAGATCAGGGAGAGGGGTCAGAAAACCTCAATTTATATTTATATATATATATATATATGCATAAAAATCACTAAACAAGATGTTCACATAAACGTGCACAGAGAATAGTTTTCATTTTTATTTACTTAATATACTATTTATTTATTTATTTAAATATTTATTTATTTATTGTGGGGGGTTGTGGTGAAAATTATTTTATTGACTGGGGGAGGGAGTTCCACCAACATATATTTATTTATTTTTATTTATTTATTCAGACATTTCATTCATTTATTTCTTATTGTGGGGGCTGTGGAAGAAAACATGTTTTAGCAATATTATCAATACAATGATATAATATTTATGATTTTCTTTTTCAGACACTGTTACTCTGTTATTTCTGTCTTTTATCAATAATTCGACAAGGTTGAATTTGCATTTCTGCTTCTTCTCTGACGGACAGGAATGATGTTCAGACGGAAACGACGCTCTCACTCCGTCAGTAAGCGAGCTACACTCACTCGCTCTTAAACAGAGGACGTGCTCAGTGGCTCGGGTCAAGCCGCTCATGTTCGATTACATCAGCAGACTTTCAACGTGTCAGGAATGCTGTTCTGTTTATCCTTCACGTCGCACATTTATCACCGTCGCCACGTCTGAACATGGAATATTTAGACGTGGCTGAAAGACATCGCGACGTTTTACGCTAATCTGCCGGTTAAATTCGGTGCTACAAACCCTTTATTTACACTCTTTACATGTAAACGCTAACGACGTGACTTTATAGAAGAAACGATCGAACCACGTTGCACTACTCGTGCACATCTTAACTAGCTCCTTAAACATTAAACAATAGCAAATTACAGTTTCTCTTTACATAAAATGACATGAGGCATAACAACGCTGCTTTTTTAAAAACTTTTAATTTTTTTTTTCTTTCAGATCAACTTGTGAAAATCTTGATCTTAATTTTCTTATTTTAATCATCATTTCTGACTTGAAACAAAAGTAGTAACGTTCCATGAATAGCGTATTTTACAAAAAAAGATGTCAGCCTCTCCAGGGGGCGGGGATTATATCACTCCCGTGTTGTTACAGCATCTAGGTGCTGGTCTATCCAACATAAACACGCTCATCTACCCGATGATGGTGAGAAAATCCGACCTCATAAATAGTGAGGTAGCGGCGTGAGGTTTTTAAATCTCGTCTAGTGAAAAATTACAGAGGCAACTGATTTATTTATCTTAATTCATAGTGCATTAATTAAATTGACGTTGATGATAACGCTTCAGTGAACTTTTAACTCTGAATGTCTCTTTGCCGCTCCGTCACCTCAGCTTTAAACACACGCAGAGTGAAAACAAAGACGTAACCGTCAAGAGACAGCCTGTGTCAAAGAACAACACACGTAGCGAAGTTCAAAGTTCAAAGCGTTTTAAAGTTATAGCAGGCGTTATAAAGCCGTGATTAAACCTCGGGAATGAAAGGACTTGCTCATTTTGCCTGTTGAGTGTTTACACGTCTCTAAACAAGTTCTACCCGGAACTAAATAACACGGAGCGTCTTTCTGTAGGTGACACCAGGTTCAGAAGATTCTTAGCCAGCAGGTTTTTTTTTTAAAAATGTAGTAATGCACTTTCCTATGAATATCATCTTAATAATTAGATGGCCGCAGTTCAGCGAGCACTGATGAGCGCGTGATTAATGATGTAAAAGCGTTTCTGGGACTCACCCAGGATTTTGCTGATGTTGGAGTTGTGCATGTCCGGGAAAGCCTGCAGGATTTTGCGGCGCTCGTCCTTGGCCCACACCATGAAGGCGTTCATGGGTCGCTTGATGTGTGGCTCGTTGGGGTTCCGTCCTCGCGATTCTCTGAACACCCGGGCTTCGGTGGTGCTGGCGCCTCCTGTTGGCCAACAATAATACTGTTGTGGTTTATCTGCAGAACCATTCAGCTCCTTACTCCCTGGAAACACCAGAGTGAGAAGAAGGACAAAGCAAGCGCAAAGCGTTAATCAACTTTGCAGGGCTGGAGGAAAGGAGCTCGACCTCTTACACACACTCTCTGTACACACACACACACTTACACACTCTTCACACACACTTCAATCCGATGGCCGTCACTGAGGACAGAACAAGGCGGCTTTGTGGGTTCTGCTCATATCCAGAAAAAAAGAAACCTTGACTTAAATCCTTGTTAAATATTCATCCAGGGCCCAAGCACCCAATCATTTCACACTAACAGTGTGTGTGTGTGTGTGTGTGTGTGTGTGTCTAAGCATTGAGCCTCTCAATCAGGCCACTCAGCATCATCAAGGCCCGAGTTTTTCACTTACAGCGGGACGGAAAAGATTTCACGCGCTCTCGCTTCCTTTTATATGTAAGATGTGAAAGAATTAAATAAAAGCCGTATGAATATTTAAACAAAAAAAAAAACATGTTGATAAACAAGGCCTGAAAAATAAAACAAATCCAAAAAGGGCTTCCCATATGCTCCGATACATCTTTAATGATTCGAAAAAAACTGGAAAAAGAAAGCTCTGAATGAGGCATGAATATTTCATCATCCACATGTGATGCGTGTTCATTAGGAGCTCGCGCGTCCTGCGTCGCTTGGCGTGCGTTACCTGCGCCGGGTTTCTGCTCTTACGGCACGCCAGCGAACAACAACAAAACAAAACAACAAAGCTCTTAATGAGTCTGTGTAGAGATATTAAAGTGTAATCTTCAGTGTCAACAAGCGAGAACAGAGCGTACGAGGAGGAGCGGAGAAAGAGGCCACCAAGGAGCTTCGTTTCATCTTTAAAATAAAAATGAAGGAAGGGACACACGGAGATAAAATAGCATCAAGAAGGCGGAGGACGAGGGCGAGGACGAAGAGTCGGGACAAGCTGCCAACAAGAGTCTCTACTCCCCAAAGCGCTTCAGATTTATTTCCACCAGCGAGAGTTTAACCCAACACACAAATCACAACACAGTAAGAACGCAGTCAGAACGCGGTCACAACACAATCAGAACACAGTCACAATGCAGTCAGAATGCAGTCACAATGCAGTCAGAACGCAGTCAGAATACAGTCAGAATGCAGTCAGAACACAGTCACAACACAATCAGAACGCAGTCAGAACGCAGTCAGAACACAGTCAGAATGCAGTCAGAACACAGTCACAACACAGTCAGAACGCAGTCACAATGCAGTCACAACACAGTCAGAACACAGTCAGAACGCAGTCACAACACAATCAGAACGCAGTCACAATGCAGTCACAACACAGTCAGAACACAGTCACAACACAGTCACAACACAATCAGAACGCAGTCACAATGCAGTCACAACACAGTCAGAACACAGTCACAACACAGTCAGAACACAGTCACAACACAGTCACAACGCAGTCACAACACAGTCAGAACACAGTCACAACACAGTCACAACACAGTCACAACGCAGTCAGAACGCAGTCAGAACGCAGTCAGAACACAGTCACAACGCAGTCACAACGCACTCAGAACACAGTCACAACGCAGTCAGAACACAGGCCACAAATAATCAACAACGGGGCGGTGTG
>CM074984.1:1160296-1206759 GCA_037576825.1 Pangasius krempfi
CAGTCACAACGCACTCAGAACACAGTCACAACGCAGTCAGAACACAGGCCACAAATAATCAACAACGGGGCGGTGTGATGAAGCCACGTTACCCTTACAATGTCCCCGAGTGTTTTATTCCTCTTATACCACAGCATTTTATTCAAGAACAGCAAGTCTTTGTTTTTATCCAGTTATAGTTACATTTAATGTATCTAATCTCTCTCTCTCTCTCTAGCTATTTCTGTCTCTGTTTCTCTCTCTCTGTCTGTCTCTCTCTTCATCTGTCTCTCTTTCACTGTCACTTTTTTGTGTCTTTCTCTTCCTCTGCCTCTCTTCTTTGTGTATCTTTCTCTCCATCCATCTCTCTATCTCTGTCTTCATCCTTCTCCCTTTCTCTCCCTCTTTCTCTTTTTCTATATGTCCCTCACTTTATTTCTATCTGTCTCTCTGTTCTATCTTTCTCTGTCTATCTCTCACTCTTTCTCTCTTTCTCGATCTTTCTTTTTTGTGTGTGTCTGTCACTCATAATCTCTCTCAGTTTCTCTATTCATCTCTCTCTCTCTCTCTCTCTCTCTCTCTCTATATATATATATATATATATATATATATGTGTGTGTGTGTTTTTCTTTCTCTCTCTGTTTCTCTCATGGTTTTTTTCTGTGTCTGTCTTTCTCTTTTTCTGCCTCTTTTTCTCTATTACTTTATCTGTATCTCTTGAGTTTGGTCTCTCTCTCTGTCTCTCACTCTTCTCCATCTTTCTCCCCCCACCCGCTCTCTCTCTCTCTATCTCTCTCTCTCTCTCTCTCTCTCTCTCTCTCTCTCTGTCGGTCTCTCTCTGTGTGTCCATCCCACAAACATGTGCTCACTTTGTATCCTGACACACACTACAACCGGAGCAAAAAAAATATAAAAAAGCGAAAGAAACCCCTCTCTCAGCTGCCCATGTAGAGCGGCCATGAGGGATAATACACTCGCTTCCCCACACTACATTAATTTCATTTAGCGTGCACTCTGCGCTCAGGATAAATTGATTTCATTTTGTTTGGTTTTGACAGCCATGTTTATTGTGCAATGAAATGTAGCACAGCGCAGCGGGCTGACAGGATCCATCAACGCGGGGCAATCTGCTGACTGCCGGGGCAGGATGAAGGCATTCATTACCCCGCCAAAACCCAGCGTGCCTCACACACACACACACACACACACACACACACACACACACACACCATCCTCAAGCTCAGGATCTCTCCATACGAGTGATTGGGGGGAAGATGGCCGACTCTGATTTATGACGCGCCCTCCAATGCCATTACTTCAGCACTGACACTGATTCATCAATTTATACACCAGCACGCGTGTCGATACGGGCAGAGGTGAACGCTGAACGAGTGCGAGGCACGATGGCGCGTTACACTACGGCTGAGAGGAAAGATGAGGCAGTAGCTGACTTTCTTTTTTTTTTTTTTTTTTTTGAGGCAGGGATTTTTCACAGATCTTCACAGACTGAAGTTCAAGTTCAGGATTTAAAAAGACAGAAGAATTCACCTCCATATCTTGTGATACTGGTGTGTGTGTGTGTGTGTGTGTGTGTGTGTGTGTGTGTGTGCCATGTCTATACACTGTTGTTCTGAAGATGTAGGCCATTAGCAACCTTGCTTACAGACACCAGTGGATCACAAAGCCCTGGAATCTCATCACACATCTCGACTATCTCTTCTAGATATTAAAAATGAGTTAAATTATCGAAAAATTATTTTCATACTTTCACATTATGGACAATTATTGACACACAACTTCGCTATATACGTATATATATTTTTTCAGGTAGGAGTTTTACACATGATTTTAAATCTCTTCATATTAAACCATAAATCACTCTTTCCTAAATTCTTTCATAAATCCATTAATTTCTTTCCTAAAACAAACAACAAAAAAATCGTTTTATCTGATGTATAAACATCTCCTTAGTCATAATTTTATGTTTTTAATAAATTTTTGACTTTTATTTTTATTCACAAAAGTATACAAAATATAAACTTGAATGAGAATTGTGATATTTTCTTTAATGATATTCAATTAAAATGTAAAATAATAACCTCAACAGATTAACATGGATTATTTATCTATCTATTTATTTATTTATCTGTTTATTTAACCATTGTACTCACACTGAGACAAAAAAATCTCTTTTACAAGAATCTTGATGATTATGATCTATTGCCTCGTTTGCATATTTGAATTTGCTTTGGAAAGAAAATTGTTCTAGAAAATGTCATTGTACTGATGTGTATTTTCAACAAATTAACATTTCATTCTGCTACGAGTGAAAAAAATCATATTTTAGAGCGTGATACATTTAAAAGTGTTCAGAAATGTTGTTATAAATTTTTTTTTTTTTTTCTCTGCATCTATTTCTATTATATATTTGTTTCTATTGCATTGCTCAGACTATAAAGGATAATGAACATGTTAAAAATAAATGTCAAAAAAAAAAAACTTGGATAAAATGAAAAGAGGGAAACAGGAGACAGGTTTGAACAGAGGCAGGCGAGGAGATGGAGTTTCACCTCGCAGCCGGGATGCAGGTTTTTTTCTCCTTATTGTCGTCATTGTTTAATAAAACGAAGCGGCGCACCGCCGACGTTTACAAATGAGCATTAATTGATTTCTGTCTGATTCCCACACGACATTTTAAAGAATTAACTAGTTAGGTGTGTGAGTGTGTAAATAAATATAGATGTTGGCACAGAGACGGTGACAGGGGAGAACCCCTGGAGTGAATCGGGGAGGAGAGGAGGGGAGAGGAACGCTTAATTCTGTCATTTACTGAGAGAGATAGATAGAGAGAGAGAGAGAGAGAGAGAGAGAGAGACAGACACAGCAAGAGAGAAGAAAATTTCTATTAATACTACATACCTTTTTTGAAATACATCTGTTTAATTAAATAAATATTCCGTTTAATTTCTTCCTTGAGACAGAGAGAGAGAGAGAGAGAGAGAGAGAAGAGAGAGAGAGACATGGATAGAAAGAGATATACAGAAAAAGACAGATGGAGAAACAGATAGAAAGCATTAGGGACAAATATACAGACAGAGAGACATATATGTAGAGAGTGAGAGAGAGACAGACAGGGAAAGAGATGAAGAAAGAGAGAGACAGAGAGAGATAAAAGGAGAAAAAATGAGAGACAGACAGAAAGATATACATATATATATAATATGAAGAGAGGGAGAGAGAGAGAGAGAGAGAGAGAGAGAGAGAGAGAGAGAGAGAGAGGAGTCTGAAATCACCTTAGCACACCTGTCTTCAGCAAGCTTGGACTCGATTAGAGTGGATCAGAGTCAACATTCAGTCTTGTCACACACACACACAAACACACACACACACACACACATAAACACACACACACACACACACATAAACACCACACACACACACACACACACACACACACACATAAACACACACACACTGCTCACATTCTCATTAAACCATCACAATTACAAACACTAATCCTCTGAGTTCAACATGCCTCTAACTGTTTTTCACTTTTCGCTTCTTCTTCCAGCTGCATGTGTGAAATTCTGCATTGTGTGCGCAAGTGTGTGTGTGTGTCTGTGTGTGTGTGTGTGTGTCTGTGTGTGTGCACACAGTGTGTGTATTGTGTGTACGTGCATTGTGTGTGTGTGTGTGTGTGCGTGTGACAGTAAGTGTGTGTGTGTCTGTGTGTGTGTGCGCACAGTGTGTGTATTGTGTGCGTGTGTGTGTGTCTGTGTGTGTGCGCACAGTGTGTGTATTGTGTGTGTGTGTGTGCGCATGTGACAGCGAGTGTGTGTGTGTGTCTGTGTGTGTGTGTGCACACAGTGTGTGTGTTGTGTGCGCATGTGTGTGTGTGTGTCTGTGTGTGTGTGCGCACAGTGTGTGTATTGTGTGCGCGCGTGTGTGTGTGTGTCTGTGTGTGTGTGCGCACAGTGTGTGTATTGTGTGTACGTGCATTGTGTGTGTGTGTGTGTGCGCATGTGACAGCGAGTGTGTGTGTGCGCACAGTGTGTGTATTGTGTGTACGTGCATTGTGTGTGTGTGTGTGTGCGCGCATGTGACAGCGAGTGTGTGTGTGTGTCTGTGTGTGTGTCTGTGTGTGTGTGCGCACAGTGTGTGTATTGTGTGTACGTGCATTGTGTGTGTGTGTGTGTGTGTGTGTGTGCGCATGTGACAGCGAGTGTGTGTGTGTGTCTGTGTGTGTGTCTGTGTGTGTGTGCGCACAGTGTGTACGTGCATTGTGTGTGTGTGTGTGTGTGTGTGTGTGTGTGTGTGCGCGCATGTGACAGCGAGTGCACCAGGATGAGAGCTCGGCGTGTCCAGACCTGCTTCCTCCACCTATTATCAGCGTCCTGCATGTTACACCGTGCAAAATTTCTTGTCACGTCTTTCACGTCGTTTCACGTCTGTGCAAGAGTTTCATAAAAGAGGACACAAAGCTCGCAGCCTCAACCTCGGCCAAAACAAAACCCAGAGATCAGGGATACAATGCTAGAACACACACACACACACACACACACACACACACACACGCACACACACACACACACACAGGAATACATACTATATATTTTCAAAACTGGCCATTAACATTTATTCCCCTTATACCATTAACCAACTACTACAGTTTCTTTTATTTATTAAAGAATGACATCATAATTTTTATCCATTTATAGTTACATTCAATGTCAGTTAAAGCTAGTTCCTGTTGTCACTTACGTTATAGCAGCGATAAACAGTCGTTCCCTCACCTGCCTCTCTTTTTTCTTTCTCTTGGAGTTAATAAGACTAAAATAAACGCAGCTTGTTGCGCACGTTACCGAGAAACCGCAAAGAAGCGTAAACTCCTCTGTCCTGAAGACGGCGGAATACGTAAAGTTACAGCTTCACCTCTGACCGTTACGCAGCGCTGACACTGGAGACTCCTTCCATCAGTGTGAAATAAACATCTCCTCACAGAAAAACGATTTCACACGTTGTTTGATTGGTATAGTATCAGTGGTGCCTGCGCTGTAACAGTCCCTGCGAAGGAGCTGTTACTATGGAAACGATAACGTATTAGAACGAGCGCATTAATATCGCAATAACGAGAACCTCACAATAACAGATAGAGTAAATAAGGAAAGAATTAAAACAATCGTCAGTGCCGTGCTCGTCTGGATGTTTCCACTCCAAACCCGTCGCTCGTTTGCAGTTTAGCTGAAATGATCACAAAACGTGGGTTTGGATTTCCGCACTTTTCCGGCTGCGCCGACTCCCACAACGCTTCTTTTGTTCCGAGCGCACGTTCAGAACGACTGTGTGACACGACGCAAGTCGCCTGCCGCCATATGTAAGAGAACAACAGGCTGACGCTGAAACCCATTGTGGTATTTGTTAATGTTTTTCATCTGAGCTTAAAAAGACTTAATGACTCTGCGGTGAGTCGGCGCATGTGGCTCCTGCCTTTCTTTTCTTTTCTTTTTTTGCGTAATGAAGGAAATTTTAGTCTATTTCCAGACTAGGCTATTTTCCAGCGCTGCCTTCTGTTCGGCTTCGGCGGCTTGTTAATTCGCTCGCCTGCATGCTAGGCAAATATTAGTTTAAGTAACCCGACGCTTTCTGCGCATTACGGCGACGACACAGGGCCGCTTTACACCTCGGCAGCCCTTCTCGAATTCTCGCAAATGAAGCGCTCTGCTGTTACAGTACGTGTGTATCGCTCAGTAATTTTCCTCTGCTTGGAAAGACGAAGTGGGCTCATGGAATCGAATTCTCCACAACCTGAAGTTCAAGAGCTGCTTCTAAATAAGGTAAATTAATGAAGTGACCGTAAAAGTTTACACCCCCCCTTCCTCATCATCAGGCACAGCACTAAGCTTACATTCTTTTCCCTTTTCATGGAGGAGGAAAGGAATTTGTTTGCGTTGGTTCAGTGGAAACGTTCAGAACACTTAAACACCAAAGTACACAAACTCTCTGCATTTTAAATGCGGCATTCATCGGGACAAAACAGTTTGTGTTTCGACGGGGGCGGAGATAAGATGGAGAGAACACGAGATACCTGTTCATGCTTCTTTTCTATTTTTCGATTTTCGAGCATATAATTAATATAAAATACTGAATTTACCTAAAAATATCCAACTGAACACATTAGACATGAATCAATATGTTCAAATATTTAAATAATCATCTCAAAAGAAATGAGTGTATTAGGTGTTTTCGAGTATTAGACTGTAATAATTCAACGAGATTTATTCATTCATCCTCACTCAGCGCTTCGTACCGGTCCGGGTTGAGCTGGATCCGGAAGCCTGTCCCGGGAACACACCCGGATGCGATGCCGGTCCATCACAGGACACCACGCACACACATTTACACACACACTCACTCACACTTAGAGTAGAGACAGTTTAGCATAGCCAGTCCATCTACTGGAATGTTTTTGGACGTTTGGAGGAAACCGGAGAACCCGGAGGAAACCCACATGGATACAGGGAGAACATGTGAATCTTCAGAACCAGAGGTGAATGAAAAGAGGTAGATATGCTCATTTTTTCCCTTCGCTGCTTGTTAGCTCTGCCATGTTAAGTGCTTCTGCTGAACACATCACACGATACATATTTATTTTGTAGAAAAAAAAATATTTTTGGTGCGTGAATGTGCAGACAAAAGGAAAATCCATAAAAATTGCGTTCAACTATTCAGTTAGTATTTCTTTTATTCCCTAAATCTCCCTCCTTGACCCAATGTCCATCTCATAGGGATATTTGCAAAAGGTTTAGAATTAATAATCATGAAAATAATGGAGTTTCAGATACCATAACAAACACCATTTTTTCAAATGAATTATTATTCAAATTATTATCTGCCATTTAAATAAACTCAGATTAAAATAATATAAATAAGAATCCGTTTTTCACATGGATTAGAGAAAGAGGTGAAAATCTGGAACGCCCTCAGGAGAAGCGATCAGGACGTAACTGACGTATGACGTTATGACGTTAATCACTCTCTGTGCTCATCCTTTTAAATTGTCTTTTGAGTTCATCTCTCTGACAAAGATTTGTCCTGTTCTCAAAATATAATCCTAAACAGTGCTTTCTGTGTGTTTTGTTTCTACAGTGCCATGGAAACCGTTAGAAATATTGATGTTTGAGGGCCACAAAGGTGAATGACGCTTTGTCGAGCAAGTGCAATCAGACGTCCTGCAGCTCAGACAGAGAAGGGCCTGCTTTGTCCTCCAGTCTGTCCTCTAAACACCTAACTGTGAACGCCTTCAAAAACGCAGAGCTGGAGCCTGCCATCAACACACACTCACTCACACACACACTCACACACACACACACACACACAGACCCGGGTCGGTCCTCTTAAAGAGGAATTCCACAAAAAAAACACTGGAAAGAATCTCAGACGCATTTCCAACATGTTTGATAGGAACCACTTCGCTGACAGAAGACGTCTATAATGATGATCAAATTCTGACGAATCGCTGACGTTCTCTGTAAGGACACATTTTTTAAGCATTTATGAAAGGAGTCTCCAGTGTCAGAGCTTTGTAACAACCCGAGGTAAAGCTGTAACTAACCTGTTTTGTGGACATGGAAATGTAACTATAAATGGATAAAATGCAAGTTGCTGTGGTGTAAGAGGAATAAAACACTCAGGGACAAGCTGTTATAGGAAAATAATCAACTTCAGTATGATGGAAAAGACACTGGGTAAGATATAATGTTCATGTCTTGAACTTGAAGAACGTTTCAGACCCTCGGTTCCTGTGGTTCCTATCAATGCTGCTGACTTTTTCAGCAAAGCAACTTGAATGATTTTGTTTATCTGGCAAAGGTGTTTTTTTTTTTTTTTTTAAATCAGTGGAATTCCTCTTTCACTTGACCTTCTTTTGAAACGAAAAAAAAACCCGAAAGAAAGCTCGATCAGACACTGGATCCAATAAGAGTGATAGAAAGATGGTCAGAGGTGACATCATAAACTTAGAAAGTGAAGGAAGACATCATGAGGAGTGTGAGAAGAAAACTTACCGTCGAGGTCCTCTGGCCTGGTCAGGTCAATGACCCTCTGTCCGATCTTCCCATCGTCTCCCAGTTTTCCCAGATGATGCCCCAAACTTTCAAAGTGGACTCGTTCCTGCACACACAGATAAATCCTTTATGTGTCTTGCTTTTGTCCCCCTTTTTTTTCAGTATTTATCTCTGAACGTATGATCAAACCTGATTTCTATCTTTATAATACATGAGAATATAAAAGCCGTGCGGTGATGTGGGGTTTGACGCACTCGTCCTATTCACCGCTTTCAGATAAGAGTCAGCTCTCGGTGCTAAAAACAACATAGCAGAGGATCTTGTGTGCACAATGGGATCGGGACTGCTAGCAAAGCACTTGTTCTTCATCGTCTTTTTTCTTTTTTTCCCTCTCCTTTCTTCCTCCCTGTAATCTTTGCAGCCTGGCATCCTGAGCTCCCTGCCTATCATTTATTCAGAGCGTGTGCTTTAAAGAACGCACCGTGTTTTCCCTTTTGTCGTGTCACTTTCTGCTCCGATTAAACTTGGCGTCATGTCATACTCGACACACAATGAAACCCTGTCATTCACGCGCCCGGCAACAATATTAAATGTCATGTCCGTGCTCGCTGACGGAATAAAATAACAGTTTTCCGGGGGCCCCGGCTGAATAGTGGCCGCACATTACGCTTAATGTATTATGCAGAGGAAGAGGGCCGACCGCTGTTCAGGCCCATTGTGAAATGACCTAGTTCTGCCTGTGAGTGCTGCCTTCACTTCGGTGCATTAACGCAGCCTTCACTTCTCCTCTAAACACACGACACTTTGACTCGAAATGATCTCTCGCTCTACGACGGATGAAAAAAACGGAGTGATTCAGACGCACAGGGAGAGCTAATCGTGTCCCTTTTGTCTTTTTGTTCTCATCCTCCCTCCTTTTTTTTTTTTATTCCACAGGTGAGACAATGATAACAGATACTGACAAGCACATTCATCTTTCATGTTAAATTTGCAGGGTTTGTTCGTTCGTTCGTTCGTTCGTTTGTTTGTTTGCACTGCTGGTACAACTCCAGCATGATCACCCAGACACCCAGATCCACGACTCAACACTGTTTTTTATATTTGTACGTCCTCTGGGATGAGCGTTAAGCGGTCATGATTTCACCCACATTGTCCTGAGGCATCTGGGGCTATTTGTTTTTTTTTGCTTGTGTACACTTTTGATTTTGATTATATATAAAAACTATAAGAATATTTACTTATGCGAGTGTCAGGTATCTTTTTATTTTTCAGGACAACCTAACTAATATGACCTGATAAATATTTTTTTCATTAAAACATACTTTGTGTAATAAAAATTATTACAAACAGAAAATTTATTAGAAAATTAGAAAATTTAGTGATTATGATTAGGTTTAATTTTTTCCTGTATGTTCATATGATCATTTTTATATCAAATTTAATTTCCTATAACTCTGTTTTTACCTGCTCTGTCAACACCAAGCAGTTCCAAGCCAGCACTTTCGACAAAAGCTGGCTGCATTGCCTCATTAGAACGGCATAATTTTTTTAAAATGACATTGTCATAAAAATAATGATGTGCCTTAATCAGGTGGGTGTGATTACTGACCTCTGCGTGTTAAAAGAGAATAAATATATATTTTACATCCTCCAGAATGAACAGTATGTGCTTGCAGAAGTAGACAATCTTTGTCCACGCACCAAGGCTCACGGAGATAAAAAGGATTGCTCAAATTAAACTCTCAAACCATCAACGCATGGTTTTCCGTCGTTATTTATTCCGAAACCATTACTCAAAAAAGAAGCGTGAATCAGTGAGATGCAGAGAGAGAGAGAGAGAGAGAGAGAGAGAGGGAGAGGGAAAAGGAAGAAATACAGCAATTTCCCATCACGCTTGAGGGAACAATCATTATTTATGGCCATCCGAGTGATTCTGATGTACAATTAACCACTACCTGCTTATGAGCTGTCATTAAGAACTGCCTGTCTTGACTGTGCTTTGCTTACTTTAAGTGTTTTCTAATTATGATATACGCAGGCGGTTCCCGCTGGGCCTGGGCGGCTTTGTGAAGATAAGATAGAGCTGCCTCGCTCCGTGTGAAGCCTCCTACACCACCGTATTCATCACCAGGCCACATTATTGCGCTTAATGAAAAGAGCACGCAGCCCCCGATGACAAATTGACGGATGTGCGATTAGTCGGATGAGGAACGGGCGATGTACCATGGATGGTCTGGCGCTGGAAAAGGGTTCAGCGACGACACAAGTGTTTGTGCGCGCGCGTGTGTGTGTGTGTGTGTGTGTGTGTGTGTGTGCGTGTCAGAGGGGGTGTGTGTAATAAATTAGCCGCTTCTTCCCTTCCCTCGTGCTCAGCTGCCCTCTCTGATCAATCAAGGCCTTTTATAAACTCATGATCATTAAGCATCTTGTAGGACCTGAGATGGGAAAAAAGAGAAAAGAACAAGACCCATCCATCATGGAGTTTCATTAATAACTGCCGGTGCTTTCAAGTTTTTCCTCGCTGCACGGAGATATAATTAAAAGAACAAGTCAACAGGGAGCAATTGTGTACGAGGAGGGATTCCATCTTTATTTCCACACCTCGGTATTTTTCCTCCAATTAACCGGAGAATGGATTCGGGACTGCTGGACTGCAGCTCGCTTAAGTCCACGGTCTGTTTAGGATGCATTAAATAGAACGCAATTGAGCGAAGGCTCCAGAACAGTGCAGACGAACATTAGAATAAATGTGCACCGCATGAGCAAGCTGCATTTCCATTAAATTTTACACACTGGGTTTTATATACTTATTGGTTATCACTGCTATAATTTATGTCACAGCATTAGGAAAAATTGCAGTTCATTTATATGTACAACATCTTTTCTGTTTTTTGTTTTTTTTTTTTTTGAAGAGGGGAAAAAAATCTCAGCAAACTTAACTCATCTTAACTTTACTACCGGCTGCATCAAGCAGTGTGATAAATTAATGGCATTTTTATTATTTTATGGTGTCATTAAATTTTTACTGATCACTCCACGACTGAAGAGCAATAAAGGATGTGCAGTATCCGGGGACGGTCCTGTCCAGCCAGGCAGATAGTCAAAGTCCTATCTGAAGGTCTGTAAGCACTATGCTGTAAATGATATTTATAATGTGCATTACACCAGCAAGAAGGCAGGAAGTCGTAGGTAAAGGAAAGGAGAAAGACCAAACAAAGAGACAATGAGTGAGAGAAACAAGGAAGAAAAAGAAGAAGAAAAGACGCCGTGGTACACTTAGCGCCCCTCCCATCTTAACCGCGACCTCTCTGGCGCAGGGCTGGCGTTTTCCCGTTTTCCCTCAAATGCGCTCAGCTTGCAGCGCTTCCACCCCACATCTAAAATTGTAGCTTCATGCTCCAAGGATGAAGTGGAAAAGAAGTGGAAAAAAGTCACCCACAATAATCTCTGCTCCTTCCCTCCCCACCCCAACATTTTGTTTTTTTTACAGTAAAACGGTGGCACGATGAAATAATGGGCCACTGGAACTTCGGGACCATCTGGAAAGGGGCCAGGAGCACCGTGTCATCGCTGTAGCAAGAGCTTTAATCAGGCCGACCGCAGAACATGTGCCGGAGGAGTCGTGTTGTGCTGGTGGCTCGCCTCTACTTATAAACGTGATGCTTTTCTCCGGTATAAATAGGCCTGGCTCAGGGCATATGGCCCTGGGGTTTTTTCTTTCTTTTTTTTTCTTTTTCTCCAGCCAGACCCATACAAGAACACAGAACAATCTCAGTCCTTGTCTTGTGTCAGTGTAAATGTGTACATCGGTGTCTTAAAATTTCACTTTTCTCTCCGCTTAAAGCTAGGTTTGGGTGAGTTTTATCAAATGATTGAGCTCTACAGGTGCAGAGTTAATAACAGGTTTATTCTTTCCCAGGTGCATGAGGCTAATATCATTACCGTCAGCAGACAAAAACAACACACACACACACACACACACACACAATAAAAGTGCGTAATAGCTTGGCGCAAATCTGTTCACATCATGTCCTTGCCTTGGTGCTGAAAGCAGAGAATGCTCATGTTATTGCCCCATGAACGGAGCGGTGGATAATGGACGGCTTTGTGAGGTCCGTGGTAAAGGAGTGCCGAGGGAACGCGTGCAGCAAGTTGTAGCTTTCAGCTTCCTTGAAAGCCTGTGGTGGTCCTATAGCGACGTTTTGCCATCCGTTTTAGCCTCTCATCTGTTTTCCATCCTCGTGTAACCAATCACAAGGTTATTTATAACTGCACGGCTTCCCAGTAGTCACTCGTTCTCCATTTCATCTAGCCCTAAGCACATGCGCTTGTGTGGTGAGCTTTCATGCGGTCTCTCGGTCTTTTTCCACAAGACCAGGCCTCCGATCCTCCAGCTAAGTTTTTTCAGCATCCAGTTTTATCCCTTCGCTTGCCAGGGAATCGGAGCGGAGCTGCTCGCCGCTCTAATCAAGCAGCAAAACTGTAGCAGCACGTCAGAGAACGGCAGAAAACCCCAGCCCTGGCATGATGCCAACATGAGCTTTCACTTTCCAGCTTGTTTCCTATTTGGAGCAGCAGATCCCACGGCCATACCATAATTGTGCGTCAGGCTGACAGTTTTGTCTTGTTTATTGAGCGAGAACAAAAAAAAAACAACTTCACCCACAACGTGACCTTTCAACTTCCATAGGGAAATGATCCGTTTTATTTCTCGGCCATTCCGCTAGTCTCCAGGCTTTTCATTCTGTTCTGCGTTGAGATCATTTGTTTTGGCTCTTTTTTTTTATGAGCCCTGAGCTCTAAATGACCCTGAACTGTTCACTGAGTCCTCAAGGATCTGTTAAGAGTGACCTCGCTTTCTCTTTCCTTATCGCACAAACTATTCACAATAATGGAACGACTCCAGAAGACCATCGAGACCTTGTGATCAGGAATACAGATATGGAAGGAAATTTTTTACACCCATTACTAGAGGCTCGGTCCCAATATGGAGACGTATAAAGACCTAGTGTGGCCTGTTGTGGTCAGATCTGTAGCACAGGGGCTCGTTAGGTTTTTGAACAGAAGCCCTGCTGTCGCTTACGTATCGCGCCTTGGTGTAAAAATCAGGAGAGGTTTGGAAGGCAATTGAATCTCAGTAAAGAGAAAAACTGTTTCTGATCCCAAGCTGGGCCATGTGCCTGCTCATACACACTCAAACCCACAGTTTTGTTGAAAAGGACATCTATTTTTAATATCTGGAACATTCAGACAAGCAAGGGGTTCCCAGTTAGGGTCCAGGACAGCTAAAGTCCAGCACAGTTTGGTGATTTCATTGCCAAATAAACCTGGTGAGTCGGATGTACTTGAACACTAAAATCACCAAACTGAGGTTTTGCCCTCCCTGATCTAAAAGCATTAACCTAACAATGCTCGACAAAGGCGCTTGCTGGCAACGGGTTTGAATATAATCACATTTTTGGAAATTTGGGATGGCCGAATCCATGTATAGCACGATTTACTTATGTGGCAAAAAAAACTCCATGACTGGCAATTTCCAACAGCAGAAAAAGGAGCAGAAAATTGGTTCCAGGGCTGCCGAGTAGAGAAGATTACACTTTCTGGCCTTTGTGAGGGTCGACCTGAATAGACCTCCAAATGTACACAGAGGGAAATGCAGCGCACATTGGCTTCCGCATCCAAAAGGTAGCTGGAGAAGATTTTGAGGAGCTCCATTTTTGACTGTTCAAGGGCCCTCTGCACTGGGAAAGAAGGACAGTGAATGTTCCAGCTCATCAATAATGCAGAGGAGAGGAAGGGGCTGGAAGCTGCAGACGTTCAATAGGTTAATACACTGGCCTTTCACCTTCCTGATTACAGTTTGGGAGGCGTCAGCAGAGGAATACATTTTAGTTCCTCAGCATCTGCCATCCTGTATAGCATCGACTGTCAGATACGGCTTCATTAGCAATGGAAATAACAAACTTTAATATCCGAGGCTGTGGAGGACTTAAGACTTTTACCTCACTCCTTGTAAACTGGAAGCTGTTCTACTCAAGATGGAAATCTCAAAATAAAAATCATTCCCGATAAAAGCATGATAAATAATAGAGCGACCTAACCACCCTCTTCAGACAATACTCCATTTTAATAAATATTTGAGAAAACATAAATCATGAGTGTGTTTATAAAAGCTTTTTTCCTCTGGTGGGGAAAAAGGTGAAAAAAGGGACAAACAAAATAAAAAAAACAAGCAAGGTTCACTAAAGCATGAATATTTTACACGAGCACCTTGAGGGTGAGAGCTATATAACGGCTAATGCAAAGGACAGTGCTGAGAGAGAGACACACACACATGATGAGGGAAGAAAATAAGAGAAAGAGAAAATGTGGAGAGAGGAAAAAAGATGCCATAGGACAGAAGACAGAGAGAGAGAGAGAGAGAAGGAGAGAGAAGGAGAAAGAGGGATGAAGCCCATCCTTATTGTGCTCCTCGGACACACTTTGTATTAAAAGATGAATTGATCCATTTGTAAGCAGCACTTAGCCCCACTCTCTGGCTCGGTCGTTACACCGGGATAAATCAATATTTAATATCCCCCTCCAACAGCCCCAGTAGATGATTTTAACCTCTCCTTAATCCCATTTTACCTTACCTTTCCAGAATCGTCCAGGCAAGCTTTCACCATGATAAACTCCCAAACAGTCGACTAGGAGACAGCTATTAAAGCAGCATCCAGTATTTATGTCAGGTACGATACGGAGCTGAAATATTAATATTCTGAAACTGAGCAAAGAAAAGGCTTTTAACTGGGGGCTTTTTTCCCACCATTGAGTGTCGAGAGACACCCGAGTGCCGACTGACAACGGTTTCCTCCATCACGGCCCATACAGCGGCTTGTATAAGTCTTCCATGCTTCCGTGCCGTTGTGTTTTGGCTTTACATCATGTGCTTTTGTTTGTTTGTTTTGTCACATGCCTTTGTTTTGGTTCTAGTCCCGTCTCCCCTTCTGTCCAGTCATTGGTTTGTTATCACATTGTCTTCACCTGTTTCATATTAGCCCTTAATTCCTTTGGCTATTCGTCTCATTTGGCTGTTCCTGTGTTTCATCGCCAAATCTCGCTGATGATATTCACGCACTTCTGAACATGAGATTTGTGTTTTCTGGTTCCTGTTCCATGTTCCCTTGCCTCTGCTACTGTTTAAGATTATGTATTATCCTAGTTTGCTGCTGCCGGCCTGTGCTCTAATCCTTGCTTTCACTTCTGACTACGACTCCTGTACTTCCATTAATAAAGAAGACGCTGACTTTACACACTTGCATCACGCCTATCAGCTCACATAGACTTAATTGTGATTATACATCATGAATTTACACAAAATAGCCCATAATATTGAAGTGGAAGGGAAAAAATCAATATAGTTAGCAAAATTATTTACAAATTATTCATGCTTGTTGCTGTGAAACCTATCAATTAGGTCTGGAGCAACCAGTTGCTATCAGAAGTCGCATAATTAGTTAATGGAGTTCATCTGTGTGCAATTAAAGTGTCATGTGATCTCAATATAAAGACCCCAGAGTTTGTTAGAGAACAAGGCCAATGAGCTATCGGAACAAATCTGGGGCAAAGTTCTGGAAAAGTATCAGTCAGGGTTTGGTTTTAAAAAATATTCCCCAATTTTTTGAACACTATTAAATCCATAATTATAAAATGGACAGAACTGCAACTGGCACAACTGCAGCCTAAAGGAGGCCATCCACTAAAGAGGGGATTAGTCAAAGCATCAACTAAAATAGGGAAATGGTCAAGGGAGGTGAATACTTATGCTAACCGCTTATATGCTTGATATACTGTGAGCGTCTGCTGGTGTGTAGATGTCTACGAGCTATGAACGGACATCACTGCAAAGACTTTGTAGGACAAAATGAAAACGTATCATGAATTTCCCAAGCATGCTGAAGCCACAAACCTCACTCTGGTTTGAGCTTCAAGGTGGAGCGCTATTTACATTATCAGATGCAGACAGACTTCAGGCTTCAGAAGAAAAGTACAAAAGAGCCAATGCCATTTTCTCTTATTGGCCGTTGGCGTAAAATGCGTCATAAAACAAACTGCAGAAATGACGACTTCAAATAAAATGTAGGTGAGTCTTTTTTGCAATGTTCTGTTACCTATGGAAACTAATTATCATTTGTTGCCACCTCCTTTTGCAAGCCGAAAGCCGCCAAAGGGCTTCTTAGAATTACCGTGCCCTTACATCAAAGTTCTCCAGTGAAAGCACATCAAATCTAACTGCTATCTTAATGTTTTTTCTAGAGCACAGAGGCCTAAAAGATGACTTCAGGGCAGGGAACAGAGGTGAGGAGTGAAGAGCTAGCCGCCTTCTCCGTGCTTAAAAAAACACAGAGCTTTCCTAAGCTCAACACACAAACAAGCAGATGAATAGACACAGAACATAGCGTGGAAAACAAAGTCAAACCCGGACAAAAGAGCAGCAGAAAAAAAAAAAGCGCCAAGCTCTACCTGCCCGGAACAATACAGACAGGTGTGTACTGGCTGTTGACAAGCATGCCTTTTCAGCTATTGTTTAAAGTGCATGGCGTTCGTGTCATGTCACAGCATATTCCTCAGCTTGGCTGACCATGAGCTAACCCCAGACTTCACGAGGTAGGGTGAATAGCTCATGACTGAGGACAGTGAAAAAAAAAAAAAGAGCGAGAGAAAAAGACGCAGGTAGTGGCTATGCACTCACATACCGTATCCACCTCCAACAAAAGACCTAGAAGAATAACAAGCTTAAGAGCGAGCTCCGAAAAAAACTCCCCTCATAATTCTGTCTGTATAAACCCTGAGCATTGTGTTTGAGAAAGCGAGATTTTGCTCGAAGAAAATTGCTGAAAAAAAAAAAAAACACAAACAATGGAGTAAATGTTATTCTTAATCCTGGGAATTCTCTAAAAGCTCTAGGGAGATGTAAGCGTTATTTTATATTATGTGGGATTCAGATTGAAGGCTTAGGGTTAGATATGTTACAGTCATGCCCAGTTTTGAGGACACACTTTAGCCTCTGCTTAGTGCCACACCACCAAGTCCTTCAAAGTTGTAGCTCCTCAGATTTTTTTTTTACATATATATTGACCTACTTTAGCATGTTAGTTGAAAGTAATTAGGCACTAAAACATCTAAAATATTAATGATGCTCCACTCCCAGATACCGCCTGCTTATCGCAGCCAACTGGCAACGCGGCATCAATCAAACGGGAGTGAGTAGGGATTTGTCTAACTCTCGATTGACTCATTGATTGAAGATATTTTTAAAAGGAGTCCCTTGGAGTCATCGTACAAAGCGGGACTGTTCCACACCAGGAGTCTGTCGCCTTTAATTGGGCCGGGACTTCACGGTTTGGACCTGCTCAGGGGGCAGTGCTGGAGGATCCGATGTGTCCCTCAGACATAGACACACCAAATAAACATAAGCACAAGTACACTATCAGTCATGCCAATGTCAATAACACACACCACTGACCATGCCAATGTCAATCACATGAAGTCTCCTGGACCCACATCAGACAAATCTTTTTTTTTTTTTTTTTTTTTTTTTTTTAATCTTTTAAAGTAGATCATCTTAACAAGACAGAGATGTCATCGCTTCATATCTATCTTCCAAGAACGGTTCCTGTAATCATCAAGACTGTCCTTTGCTCATCCCAGGACTATCATGATAATCACGCTATCTGGTGTCACCCAGAAGAGGATGGGTTCGCGTTTGAGTTTGGTTCCTCTCAGGGTTTCTTTCAGATGTTTAAAAAAGGAGCAATATATATAGCTACTATCATTTCTCATTGAAAAAAAAAACATAAAGAAAGTTTAGGCAGGCCATGCCCACGAGCAACAACAGTAGCGGTCAATATACGCCCTCAAGAGACAAACTACAAGTGACACATGCGAGTTGAAAGAAGGAAATGTGGGCACTTATGAAACCTAAAAAGAGAAATAGGGCACGGAGTGAAGATGCTCACCTTGTCAGCCCTGCAGTTGTTAAGACCGAGGCCTGAGAGAGCTGAGAGTTTAGCCTCCATGCCCTGTTGGTGATGCTGCAGCTGCTCACGTTGGATCTGCTCCCTCATTTTCCTCGCCTCCTGGATGGCCTTCATCACAGCATCCTGGTCTCCAAATAGTGCCGTGGAGTTCAGGTTAGACAAGATATCTGCAAGAGTGTCAGATATGTAAATACATGAATATACACAACAGCAAACCCATTATGCTGAAGGCCCATTGAGTGAAAATGACACTCTGGGAGGTCTGGTTATCAACTCTTCATGTGCGGGGGGGGGGGGGGAAATAAGGCAGCAATCTTGGCGTGTGATGCCTTTCTGTAATTAGTGGATCAAAGCGAGGTGAGGCTGGGTGAGGCAGTTAAAACTCGGAAATAGAACAAAAAAACAACGGCAAGTCTGTGTTTAAAGACCCGGTCCATGGAAAGAAGGGAAATGAATCTAGTCAACTAGCGTGGTCTCATTTAATGAAAGACTGTTTTAGCAAAAGTCAGTTGTAACTTCCGCAAAAAGGCTTAATATGAGAGGTAAACCGAGAGCTTTGAAACAACTAATTGTCAGCGCCAGCATCCATTACGCCAGGGTGGCTGTAATGCCAAGGTTTGAAGGAGATTAAGGGGATGTGGTTGTGTAAATAGAGCAGTGTGCACTGGGATGAATGAATTGCCGTGGGGTGTGATATGACAGAAAGGATCACAGCGATGTAGTGGACTGGTATAGTTATAAATAGGTTTGTGACAAAATGGAAAAATGACAAAACAGAAGAAAAAAGACAACAGCCTTACATGACAAATTGTACAACACTGCAGTGATGGTTTTATTATCAAATCAATGCAATTATTAAAAACAAGGTTTGTCCCATATCTTCACCTGAATATAATATTTAATGGCAACATTACTGTTTATTTATAGACATATTTCATTTATATAAGTATAAATCACAGTGCTGTTGAATTCTCAGTTGTGATTGCTCAGAGGATGTTGATGAGTTTCTATAGTGACAGAATATTAACGTGCTCATTGAGGAAGACTTACCGAGGGATGATCCTCGGCCCAAGCCGAGGGGACTAGGGATGCCTCCACTCTTGGGCTGGCTGTTCGGACTGCTCTTGCTGCCCAGGAACAGGCTGTGTGTCGGGGACATGGGGGATTTCACTGGCTCGGCTGTCTTAGGCCGGGCCGAGAGGTTCAAGGGCTGCGTTCCCTCCTCCTGCGTACACAAGAAATAATGTTTAGAACGTACACCATCCAACAAAGAGATATCAAGGCAATTAATTAGCCGGACTCCGCCTAAGAGCCGGTGTGAGCATTCAACGCTAGGCTTCGTGCCATGCTGAAGCTCCTCTGTGTCTCAAGGCTGGGTTTTGTTCAAGCTAATTAAGTCATAGTGTGATTCTCTAAGGTGCACCTTTTTCTGCTTACCTGTGTTTCACCGAAATCTTTTCCTGCAAAGCCAGTGACATTGAAGAGAACTTCAATCTCATGTTGTGTGCTAAAAAATGGGGGCTCTTATTTGGCAGAGAGTGCCACTGTCCAAACAGATGGACCACATAATGAACACTGCCTGGAGCTTCTTGGAAATCTGACTGCCAATTACAGTTTGTCATTCAATTACACATTAAATAGTCAAACAAAACAGATTGCCAGCTAATTAAGCACAGCATATCTGCATATGGCCCTAACAGAGCTAAACGCTGGCTGTATAGTTGATCAAAGTCGTAATTACGAAGATTACATGGTTCATGTAACAAGTGTCAGCTAAACAAATGGGGCTGAATGAAGACAAATGTTTTACGTCATGTTTCTGAAATAAAAGATCAAGCTGTATTCAGGCTAGCTCTGTACAGACCATGTACCAAAATCCTGTTTAAGCCATCATTAAGCAACCCTGCTGAAGAGGATCCCACATTACTTCTTGTATCACTGATTTATCCCCGGCTCTATTGTGATATTAAACAAAACGTTTCCAAATGTGCACATGTTTTGAGTTACAGCAGCAGACGTGGGGAAAGAAAAACTGATGATGTATACAACCTCTATTCAAAGATGAAGACTGTTCCAGCGTGTGGAAAAAACTAGTGCTAGGAACAAGCAGTCACCAAATCATGACCTCATTAATATAAATCTTTGCTTATCGATTTGTGCCTGATATATATTTTATGCCTTTGATGAGATCTGGTTTGGTTTGGACCACACTGCAGGATTGGGGAATTTTTTTGTTTAAAAAAAAAAAAAAAGTCTGCCAACTTTTGTGAGGAGAAACCACATGTACCTAAAAATGATTCTCCGGGTGCGCACAGAGCCATAGCAACCCCGTCCACACAGTTCTGCATGACGGAGCAAGAGCCTTGTAAAAGTCATGCCAGATTGATGGGTTCTGCGGAGAAAGAGGCGACACAGTACTATGCGCTAAGCTAACGCTACCGTAAGACTTCTTTTTACGAGTTGTACATTTTTTATGTACGTCCCTTCTTTCAATACTAAATGCGAAACACTGGTCATGGCTCCGATTTTTACACTCTACATGAAGAGACTTCCAATCCTCAAGTTCTCCTCTTACGCCAGATTCCACGGCTGATTTAAGAACGCAGAAAAAACTCGGGTCAAGCACCACTCCAGGTCACGCTTAAACGTGCCCCTCTTTACACTTTCAGAGCCAGACAAGAGACATCCATTTGAGGTTTTAGTATTTCTGTTTGCCTGATAGACTGGTGGATTGCAATCTCACAGATTGGTAGTTAAAAAGAAAGTCATTTACATTACACTGTTCAGATTCTTCCCTGTGCTTTAGGTCATCTTCACACTTTGCCCAAGATTTCAGAATTTCTTGGCGAAGTGGGAAAGAGAACGGATACCTGTTCTTCTTGAAAACGGTGGTCTGGGGTTTGCTTCTCTTGAACCACGGCGCAGTCTGAATCACGTACGGAACCTATCCAATAGCAGTCCTGCATGCCGAGTAACATGATTGGTTCAAGTTTACATGTTACTTCCTGTTTGAAGGTCCAAAATGGCAGCAAATGGATTGTTATGGTCAGCGGAGGAGATGGAACGCCTCACTGATATATAAAGCCTGACTTTTATAGGACTGGAGCACTGTAATTAGCTCTTCTCTGTGGTGCGATTGCTTATACTAGGAGCATCGCTAAAAAGGCACGTCTCATGTCAGCATGCATAGCTAAACGAATCATCTTATATGACAGCAATGCCTTGTTTGCAGGTATTCCTGCACAATGCCATGCCGTGCATACAAAAAAGCATGGTTGTTCACTTTTTTGGTGCCTAAGGAAATAAAAAAAAAAATAAAAAAAACAGCAAATGAATGAACCTAGTGCCTAAGTCTGTGCACAACAGTGATTATGAGCCCCTCCTCAAAACAAGCCCAGAATCCAGAGTGTGGACTTGAGTATTCCATCCATACACTCCATTTAGAGAAATGGAAACAGATAGTACCATTCAAGAGGGTCGTACCTTGACTTGGCCCAGTGGGCTGGAGGATCTCTTCTCACTCTTGGGCCCAGGTGAGAGTGGCCCTGCAGAATTAGGTGGCTGGGGCAGTGGCGCCATCTTGGCTCCTGGAGAGAGCTGCATGCTGGCCAGCTGGGCGGCGTACAGTTGCTGCGAGGAGGGAGGAAAAAACCCACAAGGCATTAACGTCCCAAGCCAGCCACCATTCAAAACCCTGTTCTCCCCACACTCTCGCTCTCTCTCTCTTTCTCACACTCTCTCTCTCTCTCACTCTCTATCTTTCTGTCATTCTTTTCTTTTATGTCTTCCTCTTTTTTCCATTCTGGCCCAGAATCTCTGCTAAAGATCTAAGATAGATAGAAACCCTGCAAAACCACATTTGGAGATCCTTTTTCTATTTATCAGGTTTGCAGTCTGAAGGAAAACTAAGATCTGATTTCTCTGGTGATTTATCTTCCTCCATAAACCTCTTTCTGCTCTGGTTGGTACCGATTCTACATCAGGAGGTTATTCAGACACCTGAGCCACCGTTTTATCAAACAGTACATATACCATCACCCACGTACCATTACCCAAACTCACTGCAGTTGAGTTTCCATGACACATAATATCAAAGGCTTTCATTAAGACAGGAATCCAGACAAAGCAAATTCTTACCACTCTTATTATTTTCCTTGGCTCAGTCTCGCAGCCTGGCATGAGTAATGTTTTAGTTTTGGTACAAATTAAACAGACAGACTATGGGCTGTTAAACCTCAGAATGTTTTTTCGGGGTACAGTGTTGGGAATGTGCATTTGAGCACTTTATATTTCAACTAGACTGATTGTCTGCCAAATCGCTTTGAGTATGATTTTAATTTTACTCATCCAATATTAGCAGGCAGGCAGGCAAGGGGAGAAAACTAGCAGCACTGTAGTGGTTAACATGAATTAAATTAAATGCTTGTTTTGTAAGGTCTAGCAAGAAAATATAATTAAAATGTGTGTCTTGTAGTATTATCAAGAGGCTGTGAATAATTTGGCTTTGTTCCATGCTCCACTGAGAGAAAATCCTGGATACACTTGTGTTAGCCCAGAGGCTAATATTGATTAGCAACCAGGTAAGTGTTTAAATTGGCTTTTGTCTCCACAAGTATGTAGCAGGGGTCAGACTAAATAGCCCATGGCCTCCATAACCTGACACACAAAATGTGCGTCTGGCTTGCATAACCAGAGAGAGACAACTACTACCAAGTTTCTTTGAGTTTTCACTAGCATCTAAAGGGTCTGCTGTTCATTGTGTCATTCAGCTACTTAACATGGAAAAAAGACTGTATATAAGCAGACATGTCTGCTCTCTCTGCACTCATTTCCTCTTGTCAGCAAGCTACATAAGGACTCCATTTGTCTGAATTGGAAAAAGTGGCATGAGCATTAGTGGCTTGTGCCCCACCTCAGCTAGTCAGACAGAAAAACCCAGGCCTGGACAAAGCTCTTTGTGTCCACTGTGTATCAGAAGATATAAACACAAAAATGCTCTCCACCGCCTGAAGTTAAACACTTGCACACTAGCGGTACACAAAAGGGGTCATTCTTCTGCAGGGAAGCTGGGGCAAGTGACAGCACATGGGCACAGGAAATGGCAGGCTGATTAGGTTCACTCTGTGATAGTATAGCCTTACTGAGCCATATAAATAGAAACAGCCATTATGTGTTGAAGTCACAAACACAACATTTAGCTTTCTCATGAATTCTGAAGTGCCTAAACACAAGAGCCTGAGGTTACTGTTTTCATGTGACTAATCTATATCTTGGATGAATGCATGCTGCCCATCCACATCCACACCACTAGTGTCAGACTGCATCCTGACCTCATGGGAAGAACTTTATTGTTCCTCAAAAAAATCTGTAATTGGATTTTGCTTCACATGAGATAAATAGACAGAGGTCCACCACATTAAACATAGTGAGACAGTGAAGGTGAGACACTGGTTAGCATGCCAGGACACATCTAGTTTTGGATGAAGGGCAGTAGTAGGTCTGGGGCAGGGGCAGAAGGGGCTGATGGTAATGAGGGTCATGTTGAAAGTCAATGGTCAGACAAGAAATGGGCAGCAGGCAGCCAAGATTGGCTTCATGCCTCTGGTGCACAACACACCCGCACCGAGAAAGATCAATTCTTCCACCTCCTAAAATATCTCTACACTCTACAAATTCCATTTGCTCAGTTATTCTACCAATTATCAGGGCAACAAAGGCAATGAGTGATGTTTTATTTCAGCTTCAAGGAAATGTGATATAAGGTTAGAATGCTTCTAACTCTATTGTAATGTAATTCTCACAAATTATGGATGAAAAGTCCCATAGCTTTGTAACTCTTTAGAAGGAAGTGATGTAATACTCGAGTCCTGGACATGAACAAAAGTCACAGGCTTGTAATGTGACTTGGGTAAGTGAACGCCCTTGCCCTGAGATGGACTGGCATGCCATCCAGTGTGTATTCCTGTTTCATGCCCATCGTTCCTGGGATAGGCTCCCTGACCAGGATAAAGCACTTACTGAATATGAAGGAATGAATGAAAGTAGTTTCTTTAGTATTAAGTAGCATTAATTTAAAAAAAAATTCCTAAAGCATCATAAAGTTTGTCCCATAGAAGTAGAACCCTAAAGGAGAGGGTTTCACTTTCAGAATAGAGCTCTTTAGGAAGCTAGAATGTTAAAGAACCATAGAGGAAGAATTTATTGTGATTCAATTTGGTATCAACATTGCCCCTGATCAATTGAAAGAGTGGTGGCAACATCCTCCCCACATTCAGGACTTGCCTTGAGGGCTTTGGATTCAGATATGAGCGTGAGAAAAATTAGGTCATTTTCATACTCCCACTTTTTCCCCCAAACCAAAATATATTTCAATCCAGAATTTGGTACACTGAAGTGAAATTTAAATCACCAAGTTCAGGTGAAACCAGAGATCAGCTTCCCAGTTTCCACACTTGAAAAAACATTGAACTCTGGGTGCAAATGCACAACTGATCTCTGGCTTGTGGCATGGGGCAGTCTACAAAGGAGACACAATGCCTTATAGATATACAGAGAATTGGTCATGGGTATAGATTCCATCCAAGCGTGAAAGCATCTTTAGACTTAGACTAAAATAGGTGATCTCATTAACATCCCAATAACACTGCCCAGTACCTGTACATAAGGGGGAAAAGTTCTGCTCTTCAAAGCCCTTCGTTCAAGCTCTTTCTATATCAGGAGCTCAAACATTTCAGAGGTACAGCTCTGCAGCTTCTCTAGTAGATACTGTTATATCTATCCAGAGTATCATGTCATAGACAAAAGACTTGTGCCAAATGGTCATGCAGTAATGCTGAGTCATTCCACACACACAGTCCCGCAGTATAGCGGAGAGCTATTACACCATGTGCTGATTCTGATAGCTTGAGGGAAACAGGATGCTGACTTTCAGCAAGGCCTGCAGAGAAATATCTCGATCCACACCAGCGACTCGGGTAATACCTTTGTCCACTTGAGCATTAAATGATTCTCTGCCCTACAGCTTACTTAGACAGAGAGCAGGACTTGGGAAATGGAGCTTTTCAATTCACTCACCTCACCTGCTGCAGTCGTTACACCTCCAGCAACACACATACACATACACACATATATACAGACACACACACACATTCATGCACACCTCTTCTCTCAAGCCCATGGAATGCAAATGGCCAAGGGCTGGCCCAAGGTCAGCCTGTTAGCCTCTGGTAATTAAAAGCAACCCCTCCAGAGAGCAAAGGGGTTAAACGAGCAGCTGCACTCACATTGCTTGCCACAACATTATCCATAGATTACACTCACCTCCACCTACCACCTACCACCTCCCACCTCCCCCAATCTCATTCAACACTGCTCGACACATCAACACACTTCTATAGCACCAAACCCGCTTTCACATTTAAACCTCAAAGGGCTTCGCTTTAATGTAGAGCTGTCTCAACACGGAGGCAAGCAAAAATGTATAATATACCACACGCATTCGGTATACGTCATGCAATTGCAAAGCTGAAGATTGTCGCTGAAATTTCAAGTCTGCAAAAGCAAAGCTTATACAGTTATTAGGAAGTGATTTTAGTCAATTGCTCATGCACTGAGGGCAACAGAAACAGCAGCCTCAAATTTGTTCTTAAAGCTCTCTGACAGATGGTCTGAGATTTATCAGATTTAGCAAATCCTGGCATAAGAAAAATAGAAAATCACGACAAAAAGAGATTCTTGTCATGTTGGAAACTAGCACTGGGTTTAGCTTAGCTTGCCCAGCATTGCATATGTATATATGCTTATGTAAGGAATTAAACACAACGTGATGTTGTAGGATAATAATCAATGATGGAGTGTGGAGTTCTGTTACCACCCACCAAAAAAACCTTGTTACAGAGAAAGCCCTAACACTGAAGACTCCTTCCAGAAATGTTAAATGGATATCTCCTTACAGACAATCTCCTTATACCAATGTATTTATGGGGAGCATCTGCCATACAGGTCCCTGCGAATGAGCTGTTACTACAGAAACAATAAAGTATTAGACTAATGTATACCTCTGATTTGCAGTTGCACTACAATCATAGAAAATCAATCAACACCTGCTAAATCTCATATTCTCATCTGTATTAGTGAACACTAGTGAAGGTTAAGGCCTAGGTTACTGCTGCATGGCGATGCCAGGGCTAGGCCGGCAGGAACCCTGTGCTTGTTTGCCACAAAGCTTGTCGAGGCTTGGTGCCCAGGGGATGAGGGGGAGGGAGACCCAGGCTGGCCCAGATGTCACGAGGAGAGGCGGCCGTGCTCTGGTGCACTGCGCCAGTGCTTTCCAGTATGGCCCAACATCTGTTTTATCTGCTGGCAACCAACCTGCTCCCACATCTCCCCTCCTGCTCAGCGCTTCCTCATTCTTCCACCCTTTTCCCCTCTCTCATTTCCCCCTTGCTCCTAATCTCTGCCCTGCTGGGTGACAATGGCCAAACTGTCTGATAACACTCACACACCCATACTTTATTTCCTTATTTAAGTTTATTTTCTTTTCCACACTTCACTCTGTTCTTTCTCCTCCCTATCTCTCCCTTTCCCTCTGTTTACCCGCATGTCTGTCCATCTGTCCCTCTTTTCAACAACCCCATCTATCCAGATGCCCATCTTTCCATCCCATTACAGCCTCGGAGCTGGCCTCCCAGTGCCTCTCTGCTTCTGGCTATCTCTCTAGAGTGAAACACACATCTCCTCTCCTCCTCAATAACCTCAACAGCTGTTCACTCTCATTTCTAGAACTCAAAGTCAACAGTGCTTCACTCGCTGGCCAATGGCAGCTGGCCTCAGCTCTCTCTTCGTATCTGGAACATCCGGAGACATCAGCATCTAAACAAAAGATAACACCCGGTTTCCTCTTTTCCACCACGTCCTGTGGAACATATTAAAGGAAAAATTGACCCTGAACAACATCCAAGATTTATTTCGTAACAAAAAAAAATTTGGTCACCGGTTTCCTACATTACCCACAATGCTGTTCGACTACCTGCTGATAGCAGTGCAGTGGGATTTAGCCCTCGCTTTATCTCTACCTAAAGAGAGTGATGCAGCAGTGCTTTTGTACTTTAGCCTGTCCGGCTCTCTGATCTTCTCATCTGTAGACTCTTATGTTAATACCGCTGTCAATGCCATTTCGCTCGTCATCTGGTACATCTCTAACTAGCTAACCGAGTCTCTTCCTTCATGTAGCTGCATTGAATTTTGCAACTGTGAGTCCAGCATTTGCACCAACATCTCCACTACTTCTACACTAGATTTCTCATTAATATGATGTTGAATGTTACTGATATATTACTTATGCTTGAGGTCAATTAATTTGTTTTTTTTCCCTGTATGATTATATTACAATATTTCAATATACGCAAATTTCATGTGTTTCAGGATAGAGTTTTCCTTTAATCGCTTCTCAAAACCATAAGAGATTCTCTGCTCCTGGTGAAACGGGTGGTGTTTACAGTAAATGATTGTAAATCAACCTCCATATGTTATATGACTGTATGATTTTGGAGGAGAAGAAGAAGAAGAAGAAGAAGAAGTAGAGAGAAAGATGTCAGTTGACTCGTTTGTGCCCTCTGTAATACGCTACAGGGAGGATGCAGATGTTCCGCTTTATCCAATGATGCTTACTTTAAAACTGCTTAAACCCAGAAGTCTGCTTCCAATGATAAAAAGCAGGCCTCTTACAAAGTTCACTCTGGATTTGTTTGGGATCCAACCGCCCCGGCAACAAACTAGGCAAAACAAGGCAGATATCAGGCAGAGAATGGCTTTAAGGAAATTGTTTTTTCCCCCTCAAGCAATTGAAGTAAGGTGATGTTGCGCTCCGGCAAATTAAATGCCAATCCAAAAGAGACAAAAAATAAAATGGAATTCTTTTGTAGAATTAGGATAATTCCTTTTAGGCCGGTCTACGAGTCGAGCACAATATCCACCTAGGGGTGAGAGGTGTCAGTACTGATAAGGTAACGGACACCTTGGGATGGAGGCATTGTTTCGCCTCTCAAACTCCGCTCATCCCGAGCCCTGAGTGGGCCTTAATGAAGAGAGGCATCCGGCCTGGAGGAACGGCACGGGCTGCTTTTCTCCAGTGACTTGCAGAGGAGCAATCTGTCAGAGAAGCATTGAATGAAATTACTTGCTATGTAGGGGCATGCAGTGATAGTCGCTTGTGTGTGTGTGTGTGTGTGTGTGTGTGTGTGTGTGTGCTTGACCAGTGGAGGGAACGGTATTGACAAGCCAATTATACTTAGGCCTCCCGGCCGCTTTCATTTCCAAACCCAAAGCCGTTGTTAGGTCTCGCTGAGAAAAGACAGAATGAGATCTTAAGGTCTCACTCACATTCTGTTATGACTCAGGGAAAACACAGGGAGTGACATTAACCCTAATTTTACACTCATTCACTTATAGTTTGTCTCTTGTGGGTGTGTAGTGACCCCTACAATTTTTAGTTCCAATTACAAACGGTAGTAGCTACATATATACTGTATATCTTCTAAAGCTAACTTAAATCACACACTCTGCTTCATACTAGCGTCATTCTCAGATTAGACTAGCAAAACTGGGCTAGCTATGTACACTCACCAGAGGCACCAATGATCTCTTCTACTTCCTTCCAAGCTTTATTTTTCTTCATAACATCTCTATATAACCGTACATTTAATGAGAGGTCAAATATGACAGGATAAGATGAAACCACGCTTATAAGTTTTTTCCCATTTCTGCATGTCAAACAGTAAAAGGGAACTAATTGCAGGTAGGAACTAAAGTTGTGAGTGGGGATCTGAATAAAAGTCGGACTATATGCGTCACAGGATTTTTAGCATCATACCTAATTCGCATTGAATTCGCATAGAAACGACGGCTCTGTGTGATACTATATGCAGAAATTGAATGATCGCTTGTCGTACTGTTGCTTGCTGGCGTGAACGCAGAGTAAGACTGTAGGCTGATTGATGAAACACAGTCCAGCATTGCTGGAATTAATTCCTTACCAATCAGATTTTTTTTTTTTCAGGTTAAATCTAAATCTAGCAAATTGTGGAAAATGATACCTTGCCAGATAGAGAAGCAGAGATATTCTGATTAGACAGGCGCAGTGAACCAATGGCGTGACGGGTGGGCGGATTCCCTGGCACAGGAAGTGGGGTTCCTGCAGGTGAGGTCACACGCTTCAAATGGATCAGTGATGCATGACGACTGAATGCACACTGATACCACGATTACTGACAATCACACACACACACACACACACACACACACACACACACACACACACACACACAGACGCTCACACCTCATTAACACCATCCTGGAGCAGGCAAGCTCAAATTTGACAGATTTAAACAGAAAGAATAACTCTTTTGTTAGATCTTTATTATACTGTAATAATTATTATAATTATTATATATTATCATTATTCTAAATATATGTATATTTTTTTATTAGTTTTTCTCCCAGTCCTATATCTGTGTGCCAGCGGCCGTTGACTGTCGGACAAGTCACACTTCCTTTCCTCACCCCACAAAATTACCCCTTTAAGTGCATCTGTCTCTTGTTCTTTTCTCTTTCAAAAGACTGTTTTGTCTGTCTCTTTTATCCTCGCTTGACGTGTGACATATACTGCATAAAGCGCACAATGCTGTGTTTTCTCACAGACGTTTTTGTATCTAAATTCAGCTCAGAGAATTGAGAGGCATTGAGAGGAGGGATAACAATGTTGTCACCACAACGAGCATGAATTAAATCATCTCTGTCGCCAGCTCAGTAACTGATATCATCATGGACACAGTAATCCCACTATCAGAGGAAAGTGTGTGTTTGATGAGCAAGGGTTACTATAAGGTACTTTTCTGCTTCTTCTCAGCTCAGAAGCCACTGTGGATACTTAATACAACAAGTTTAGTAGTCAGTCAGCATGTATACTTGCTAAACTAACCTATAACAGCAGCTCTGACAGTAGTGCAGCTGCATATCACAGGTTTATTGTAATCGATGGTAAACTGCTGTGGTGTAAGAGGCATAAAACACTTGGGGATGTGTAGTTGTAGGAAAATAAACAACTTCAGAATGGTATCAGTAACACTCGTCACACCACCTTGTCACTCAGTATTTCACTATGACAGCGCAAACCACAGCCTGCAACCACACGTGAAGTGTTATTTTAAAAAAACTGTCATGTAAAATTGCATAATCAAATATTAAAATAATCCCTCAGAATTACTCACATCTTTTACAGTATGAACATCATGTTAGCATTTTAATTGTTTGATTTCTTCACAATGAAAGTTGACAGCTTGTGTTGTAGTGTTTGATTTATGTTGTTGGAAAGATTAAACTCTTTAATGTTTAGCCTTTAGGAAAAATAACAGGATGGCTAATTTTAAGTCTATGCCAATTATTGGGAATGCATCTCTCTCTCTCTCTCTCTCTCTCTCTTTTTTTTTTTTAACTGTGCAATCTAAAGATCAGTCAGATCTTTGACTTGTGTGGCTCAGGCTCAGCTCATTCCCAGGGTTAAAGCCATTATCTGAATGAAGGAACGAGTGGAAAGCTTGGGGTATGTAGATATACGACGATCCCAGCCTGGAGCTGACCCATCACAGCACTATAAATAGAGAGAACGCAGGCCTCCGGCCTCAACCATGGCATTGCTGCCTGCTCCAGAGCAAAACAAGCATTCATACACTCACTCACACACACTTTCTCTTTCATGCTCTTTCAAAAGTCTGGAACCACCAGTACACACAGACACACACACTCTTCAACATGAATAGACTCATCCCACACCTTTGGTGAACTCGATTGTTCTTCACATAGAAGCGTGATAGTGGAGGCCCAGCTGCTCGCATTGTTCTGACTTGCCAAGCCTCATTAATGCTGAGAGCGATAAGCTGCGAAGGACGAATAGTACTCCTCCTGCAGCAGCGAGAAGAAAAGGTATGCTCTCCGCTCGCTCTGTCTTTCCCTCCTCCCTCTGCCATTCTCAGCTTTGTTTTGCAACAATCCCTGCTATCAGAAAGCTTAATGTCTAATTGCTATCAACAGCTTTACCGTGGTTGTTGACAAAACAACAACTGTCTGGCAAAAAAAAAGAGAGCGTGTAATTCTCGACAAGCTTGTTAGCTCGATTGGTCTCC
This sequence comes from Pangasius krempfi, assembly GCA_037576825.1. Classification (NCBI taxonomy): domain Eukaryota; kingdom Metazoa; phylum Chordata; class Actinopteri; order Siluriformes; family Pangasiidae; genus Pangasius; species Pangasius krempfi. The sequence goes on from CM074984.1 coordinate 1,191,539, forward strand.
TTCTCTCGCGCTCTTTTGTGCTTGTTTACTTTTGTTTTAAAAGAAGGAAGGAACTTAGTCTTTAGTTCAAGTGCTTCCTAAGTTTTAATCCTGGTTTTAAAGAACACAGCGTCTGAGACTATTTCCTCTAAGCTAACAAGCTTCTAAATTCCACTTTCACTCTGCCAAACTTTTTCAAGTACATTTATCAGTCTGAGATTATAAATGATAATAATGGCAATAATAATAATAATAATACGGATAAATAAAAGTAAATATTTTTATTAAGATCAAATTTTTTATTAAATCCGACTAGCATTCACAGCAAAGAAACATTCATAGAGAAGCATGGAGGGAACGTGGGATCAAGCCTGTACATCGGACACTCTGCATAATCTAAGACTAATAATAAACCGATTAAAAATCTGTAATTTAAAGCATTGATGGAAGGAGTCATTCGTATCAGTGCTTTGTAGCAATCAGAAGTAAACCTGCATGTGTAACATTAAAGGACAATAATAAACTTCATGGCGGTAACAGTAATGTCATCTGATAACCACAAACCCTGTGTTTTATTTCTTACATATTCAATAGTGATGCTACCATCAAGATCTTCTAAACGCAGTCCAGTTTTTAAACAATCACAGCACAGGAACATCCCTCCACCTCAACCATCCCTTTTCTTGAAATACTTATTATCATCCTAACTCCCATTTCCTGTGGGAAAACTATGGGTCTGGAAACCTGTAAAAAAAAAAGGCAGTGAACTGCAGATGGAAGGTGTTAAGTTGGTAGGGCTGGACCAGTGTGCGAGTAATTTAGCGCACGCTCGTTACTTAGCATACAGCTGGTTCTTCACTTGCTAAGTGCCGAGGGCTTGGCTCGGCGCCACCACATTCTTTTGTGACTGTACATACCTGGAGCTGAAGAGGATTGAGTCCTGACGCGGCGGCAGCTGCCATTGTGGAAGGAATGAACTGCACCGGGTAGTTATCACCTGTTGAAGGAAAAGCACAGGGTGGTGGGTGGAGGTGGAGGTAGAGGGGGGACACACAATACGCACAGGTTGAGACAATGAACGGCTGAGGCAAGTGCCAACACAGTTCCTGTGGGCTTGCCTGCACCCAGCCTCGGCACCCAGCCCAAACATCTGCTCTCACAAAAGAGTCAGCTGGCTACATACACGTGGGATTTACTCGAGAATGTCTTTCAATTTCAATCCTTCTTGTTCATTTTTTTATTTTTCTTTTCTTCATCTTTCTCTTTCTCTCTCTCTCTCTCTCTCTCTCTCTCTTTCTCAACTTGGGGTTTATAATGCTTTTTGTTCAGTTGCTTCAGAATATCTGGTATTTTTTGTTGTTACTTGTATACTGATCGTGTCTACTCAAGCACTTGACATGACTTTAGGCATGTTCCTCTATTGTTCTTCATGTCATGGTGTGTTTTTGTTAGCGTGAGTTCTGGTACGGTGGGAAAGACACTTTCTCACAAGGGTAAATGCAAAGCAGAGCATTAAAATAACTGAGACGCATACCAAAGTCAAGTGAGTATAGGTGTCTAAACCTGATCTCGATAGTCATGCATTTGAAAAAGTGAGTGTTAATTGTGCACGATGTGTTTTACTTTGTGGCTGGTGTACATAACCTCTTCTCTGGCTTAGTCCAGTACAGCAGCAGACAGGATGAAGTCTGCCAGAGATCTGAGTGAAGCGTGCCTATAGAAGGAAATTGGCTCTGGTTCAGACCCCACTTCTGCCTGTCACTTCTTCTCACTAACATATGGTGCCATTAAAGCCACAGGCATGGGGGTAAATGTATATACACTCGCCCTCACTCACTCACTCGCTTTTCAATCTTGTCCAGCGCAGCACATTGTGATACAGCCAGGAAATTCAATCCCGGCCTGTGGTCGAGGAGAATAAAGCATGCAATTGAAGTGATTTCAAATAGTGCCATTAGAGGGGTAGAGCGGGCGTCATTACTGTCTGAGCTAGCGCTAGCTCACTTTCACTCTAGCCCTCCTTTTCTCTCCTTCATTTTCCCCAGGGTGGATGTCAAGGGCCTGAGATGTCATGTGAGTCCCTGGCAGTTCGGGTGCCAGCTAAAGATGTGGAGCCAGAGTTGGATGCTGAGAGATGTAGGGATTTTTGCGGGCGGCTGGTGGACACTCCAGTCACCTTGGCAAGCTGCCTGCATGCTGTCTGTCTGTCTGTCTGGGAAAGGGAATCTGGATTTATATACCACTCCCCTCTTGTCTCCAAGCCATTTCCGTCACTCTCAGGATACCACCTGGCCATTGGGGTGCCAACATAGGCTCCGGCAGCAGGTTCCTTAGTGAGAGCTGATTATGTCACCCTGGGGGCTTAAATGGACACCTCTACCCCCTGCAGTTCTCAAGGACTGGAAACTTTCAGTACCAGAGTTCTGCCATAACAGCATAACAACAAGGCAAGTAGGTCTAATTATATTATGGGGAAAGCATGACAGTAAGAGGACTTCTTTTTCACATCCCAACCAGTGTGCCCTTGTAATTTCCCTTTGATAACATCAAATCAAGTTTCCTTAAAATCTTTCAAGCATAAAAGGAAAAACTGTTCCTGCTCAAATCACAATACTCCACTGTCTTCCCTTTGTAGAGGGGATAGTGAAAAGGTTGAATAATGGTCTCATAAAGGCATAGCTGAAGACTTGTTTTGTGGATTTTGTTTCAGTCAGGTATCAAACCACAAATTCTAAGTCCAATTTGGGCTGCCAGCTTGGCACAGGGCCTTGTTAAAGTGGATTACCCCAAGAGACAAACAGGGCACCACTGCTATGGCCTCCGAGAGGAGAAAGAGCTGCTGGGCTACTGAAAAAAATGAACGGATGGAAGAGAGCTTCTTCATTTTTCCTCCACTTGACACCAAGGACCAAGCACAAGGAACACTCCTTCTGAACTACAGCACTCTCAGAGAGTTTTTGGTTTTGCTGAAAGGGATTTCAGCTCACCTGCTTGCTTGTTCGTTCAGGCCATGTTTTAAGGTTTTTGCATTTATGTAAAAACAAGGGATGCAGGAATACCAGGTTTTTCAGGTCAAGTATGAGTGCATGTATTTGGATACTCATCGAAGGCACAGTTTGCAGTGGGTTTTGCTTGATCGGCATCGTTAATTGTGAAATACCTTCAGACTGCCGTCGTTCCATATCATCTGTTCACTATGGCGACAATGTACACTATACATATGTCAAATAGTATCACATAATATTGGATGTCATGAGTGAATGAGCACAGTATAATACTGACACCAGTATTGGTATCCATGCATCCCTAGTTAAAACACATACATGGAGAATCAATTAACGATTGACAGAAACAGCTTAAGGGGCTTAAATTGCTAATGTTATAACCCTCTTGGTAGCCATGTCCCTCCTGCCTGCTGGGTCTCTCTCAGCCATTGTACCCTCAACACAATCTGAGGACTTCATAAGGAAAATCTGCATCTCAGATAGTAGTATTGGTTCTGTCTTTATGTCTACACACAGCAGTGTCACCCCTGTTCTCCACTCATCTCTGAGTAAAGGATGAATAAAAATGCACAGGTCATTAGGCACAGTGTGAAAGAAAGTGAAGCACTGGAGCTTCACAGCTGGGTTGGAGGTCATCAGCGCGTCATCAGCACTGGACCTTCGCTGAGACCTCAACGCTGGGCTGAATGCTCCTCACATGGGGTGCCAGAAACATCAGTGGGAGCTTTGCATTAGCCTCATGATCACATTATCATGTTGCGAGCCATGTTGGGCATCAACGACGTGGGTCACTTTCTAGAATGCTCTACTCTGTGTTGCTTTATAAACTTATGAATAATGCAGGTGCTCTATGCACACAAAAGATTTCATTATAGCGTCTGTTATTTGTAGTGGAAAAAAAAAATACTTGCAATGTCAAACATATTAAAAAATCAAACGGGGAAAAGAATCCCCTCAGGCTCTTTGTTCAGCCTGTCATGCCTCTTTAGTTTCAAAATAGCTGACTTTCTTTTTCATCGCTCACCTTTATAGTTAATTTATTAGATGGTTTACCACAGCTTATAATATTCTGCCTTTCACCTGCTGTCTACCAGTCCTTTTATCCCAACTCTGATCTTTTTACTGTAATTTTCTTCCTTTTGAGGTGATGCTTAAAACAAATGTGTTTTTCACAGCATCTATTACAGGCCAAATTAGACACAGCCTTCCGATGGCCAACCTGCACTGACATAAATTTCTTTTTCCTGAATTTTCTCTTACTCTTTCCCTATCCTTTTTTTTTTTATCTGTTCTTCATTTCCATTTCCATGGTATTCCTCCAGGTCCACAGATATATCTATAGACAGCTCAGCAAGGGGAAAAAAAATCAGGGAAAAATCCTCGCCTCAGCATTTTACTTGTCTCGCTGGCCTAATAGTCAATAGTCAACAGAAGAGGAGAAAAATAGAGATAGAGAGAGAGAGAGAGAGAGAGAAATGAAACAATACAGGGCAGACCTCTGACTCGCTGAACACAACATGACAGGATTTTGCTTTTTTTTAATTACACAAAGCGAAATTACACAAAGTGATAGAGAACAATGAGGACTTGGTTGAGGGTTAGCGGCCTGGCAAGGAGTCAGTGTGCATGTTGTAGCAATTTCCTGCAAATTTGTTTTCAGATTTGGAATGCTTGCGTGAGGAGCAATTCTCTTTTTCACAAAAGGTGAAGGAGAACGTGCCAGGACAGGTAGGAGACGCAAAGCTCCCAGAGGCTGTACACCCTGCAGGGGAAACAGTACACTTGAGAGCAGGTTACCATTCTCTATGCACTACACTAAATCAATGAGGGAGCATTCCTTGGGGCTCACAGAACTTTTGGCCCATGCAGTGTAGGAGAAGAAGATGAGAAAACTTCTCGAGTCTGCCTTCTAATAACAATTAAGCTCAATGGTTTAGATCGAGCCTGAATCTACATTCATCCATGGACAGTTTAAGATGCTGTTAATATAGATAGCAGATTCCTGGACGGTGAAATGGAGACACATTCATGCTGATGTACTGATTACATTCCAGCCCGCACAGATCCTATATGCATTATTTTCCAGGCCTACGTCCCTATTCAGGGGTGTTGATGGACATCGGAAAGTTGCAGAGAGGTACACTCCTCACTGGTCCTTCCATGGACATGACTGTAAGCTCCATTTGTCAGTGAATATACTTCCTTTCTTTGGGTGGCCTCGGAAGAATTTTGGCCTCAATCCAACCACCACCTTCTATCACTAAACCATAAACATCATCCTGACTGGTTGCATCACTGTCTGGCATAGCAGATGCTCTCGTTGCAACTGCAAGGTTCTCCAGAGAGTGGTGAGAACAGTGACGCACATCACAGGCTACAAACCCACAGCCTTAAAGGACATCTACTGGTCATGATACCCGAGCAAGGCTTACCAAATTACAACAGACTGCAGACTCATTTCCCTGACTGCCATTTAGTAACTTTACCTTTAGTTAAGTTATTGATTTTTTTTTTCCCTTAAGAATTAGTCTGTGATACACTTCACTTTATTTCATTATAGGAAGTGGTAGTCCTAGGGTGGTCCCTTTCCATCTATGCATGGGGTAAAGAGAGGCCAATACATTGTGCAAAGCAGTGATTGTACACATATAAAGTGACCTGTGGGGTATGTGGACCCGATCAAATGGCTAGTTAGAGTTGCTACAGAGTTTATTACCTCTAAACAAGTCAAAGAAGGAGATTCAGACCCATTAACCTTGAAAAGGAATTGTACACTGAATGGACTAATGTCTTTTGTAGAAACCATGAAATGTTTTCACATGGCAGACATTTTCCCTGTTAATCTGTAGCTCAAAGGGTTTGAATGCACCTTCACTGACTGGCACAGCAGAGCAAAGCAAACAAATAAACAATAAAATCGCACATAACAGTACAGTAGTGCAGTACACAAGGCCACATTAAGTGCAAATGAACAACAGTGTGAAGCGGGTGTGAAACAAAATGTAGGCCTGTCTCTTTTTTTTTTTCAGTTAAACTTTTTTGGCATTTTTTCTCAGTCAGTTGGCAACAAAAACTGCTTTTTTTTGGCCATAAACATTCAGTGGGATCCCTAATAAATATAGTTACCTGATGTTAACTATACACCTGTCCTATCTTAGCTAAGTTGATACAATGATAGATTTTATTTCACATTAATGAACTCAAAAGCCTCTCTGTTTATCTTGACAGAAAGGTCAAAACAGGACTTTTTCTAAAAAATTATGTGCAGACACAGTTATAAAGATAAAGACAGAGAAAGACAATAAAGAGTCAGATCAAGAGAGGGAGCTCCTACCTGGCTTGTAGGACATGCCTGGGGGGAAGAGGAAGCCCTGCTGGGCGGCGGCGGCAGCGGCCAGAGTGCGCTGGTCGTGTGGAAAAATGGGGATCATGAGAGGAGGCATGTGACCCTGGACCTGCTGAACACAGAGAGAAAAGAGATCACACAAGGGCCTAACGCCGTTTGACAGCCGACAGACCCCCCTGCCTTGTTCTCCACTTCAGCTTCACAATACTTGCACCTAATACCCGCCACTCACATGTAAGGACTTGGACATAGACACACACACACACACACACACACACACCAAAACCACACAAGATAAAGGGGTTAAACAGTACTGGCTTCACATCTTCCCTTTAATCTACTGAAGTGGAAAAGGCCAGATTCATTGTGAAATTTTCCTATTTGTTTTAACCTACAGAGGGAGTGTTGTATTTTTTCTTTTTATAGACCAGACTTTACTCGTAAAGTGTTAAGGTTGAAGCGTGGGAATCTGGGAGGCTTAGCGCACCTTGGGGGGAAATGACAAACTGTCACGACTACAACTTCCTAAAGCAAAACAGTCTTCGCAGACCCATGAGTGAGATTCTCTTTGGCTAATGCACACCCTCGTTCACGTATGGAGGACAGGAAAAGACCCTGGCAGATATATCAGGCTCATTGTACAATACTGAAAGATCATTTATATAGATAATAAAAGTGCAGGCATTCCCATAAATAAAAAAAAAAAAAAAAACAGCTGCTTTTTAGCACTGAAGCTAAAAAGCATGGAAGCTCCTGTCCTGTTTGAGGTATTTCATTTTTAATGTGACTCAACACTGGCCCATTAACCATCAAGATGTCTTCTCTGTTCTGTTATTAACCTTCAACATCTTCATCCTCAACTTTCCTCTAACCTGCCATCACACGCTACATCAGGACGCACTGAGATCGTTGTGGGATTATTGTGCATGTGTGTGTGTGTGTGTGTGTATGTGCGTGTATGTGTGTATTAATATTCCACGCGGGACAAAGAGTGAGAGGAAAAACAGACCCAGGCGAAGCGAGACAAAGAGAAAGAAAGCTGGTATGTTTTGGGAACAAGCCACAGCAGCTTAGAAACCCATATGTTTGCAGAGCATTGGCTGGACCCAATCTAGCTGTCATCCCCTGCTTCCTGAATATGCATGATAAGCTGCAGTCCTGCTACCGTGGGCCTGCGAGACTTAACGCCCAGCCGGGCAGGCCCACCTCGGGGGGATCCGACTGGAGAACGAGGTTAATAAAGGTCGACCCCACCAAAATAAACACGTTATGAAGCGTTTCGCCGTTCAAGCCTCTTTAAAATCAACTCTCAATAAAAACCGGTCTGGGTGCAATTACTGCCACAGCATTGGGGCATGAAATCAACCTGCTCTGTGCCACCACCACGTTTTTTTTTTTTTTTTTTCTCCCATCCATTCCCGCTGAGGTCTGCATGTGATCGCCACTTTTTTTTTTTTTTTTTTTTTACTATTGCTTTCCCCCAGCATCTAAAGCTAAAGCTTGGTTTAGGAACGCCATTCCCCTTTCTCCATTCCCCATTCCCTTGGTGCTTAACAAGTGATATTGATCTCAGAGAATGAGATTTCTACTAAGCAAAAAAAATAAATAAATAAATAAAATACACGTTTCTGTTTGCTTTTAAACTTGGGAACTGCAGATTTATCATTGTGCTGGAGTTAGATACCTGTTGGTAAAATGGTTTTCTGGTTCGTCAGGTGTAAAAAAAAATTACTTTTTACTTTATTAAAAAATGTGCTGAATGAGAAAGGAAAGAGAAACAGGTCCCTGTAAATGACCTCACAAGTCAGTGTTAATAGCCAACTTTTCCTGCAGATACTCACTATATGTGCAAAATGTTTTGCTCTTTAGATTCCATCATGCAGCCTCCTGTCCAAGGTTATTAAGGCTGACAGCACACATAATCACCTCTATCTTTATTCCTATCGCTGTCAAAAAAAAAAAAAAAATTCAACATCTGCTCTCAAAGTGGAACCAACATGCAACTATTCTCCGACATGTCATTTCACGTCCAGTGACTTAAAATGTCAACTCCACATTACAACTTTTGACACAGAATCACCTGATCCAGAAAACGACATTATATATATATATATATATCCATTTACAGAGAGTTTAATACCGAAATCTATGGGGTGGTTTTAAATCTAAAAATACTCAGTGTAATCAGAAAAGAATGAAAAGGAATGACGGCAGGGGAAACATACACGGATAAAAAAAGGATAAACTGCCCTCCATTTGATCACTTGTGATTTGCAGTAATGAGATCTTTACATTAAACTTTAATTTACACACGGCACATCAGTGAGTGGCAAATCAAATCAGGGGCTTCAAAATAGCGGGCTATTAGAGGAGGTTAGCTTTGAGGGTTGTCAATTAATGAATGCTGGGCGAGCTGAGCAGACAATGCCGGTATAGATTTAAAGATTATCGTTGGCAATTTGCTTTGACTGCTGATAGACAGAGAATGGAATTAAGTGCCTGCACTCAGACAGGCTGATTTTGATAAATTGCATATCGCGCCGCATTTAGAGCGTTGCTTATTATATCTCTGTGAATCTGTCTGTGTCACTCTTCCTCTTTGTGTGTGTTTCATCTCTCCTCCTGACTGCTTCCTTTCTTCCATCTCTCTGTAAAACAGCCACCGCGTGGTGGACCGACGGAGACACTCGAGCCACTATTGGCACCACCTGATTGTTGCTCTGCAGCAGTGAGCAGATGTGAGAGACGAGCGAAACACGCTCCCGTCGTAACCCTGCTCCTGCTCGGCTTTTGTTTTTCAGCCCATCCCGAGTGCCGGATTCTGCTCTTTCTTGCCATCTGCCCCCAAAGCTTCATTAAAGATACATGAAGGAGCCCTTGCTGCGACTTATGAGGAACAGGTGCTATTGTTTGTCCCTGAAGAGGATGTAACTCGCACTAGTTGGGGAAGAACATCTGTGGCAGTCATTCGAGATAAAGACGGGGATGTGTGGACCATCTATACATGGACAGGAAGAAATAAGTGAAGAAGTATAGCTTTATCTTACACTGCAGTATGAATGTAGAAGATTGCATGTGAAGTGAAAAGTACCAGGTTTGAACAATAATTTAATTTGTAACGAAGCAGGTACAGTAAACAGTCGTTCCCTCGCCAGCCTCTCTTTTGCAGTTTTTAACTGAGAAAAACTGCAAAAAAGCATAAAATTAATATAAACCTAGGATTTGTAGCTGCACTATTGTCAGAGCTGCTGCTACAGAACATTAATCAACACCTCCTGACCAATCAGAATCCAGAATTTGTTGTACTTGTATATCCAGTGATTGCTAGATATTAACATAGTTAAAAAAAAACTGTTTTGACACAGAATTCACAGTATTCATGTTCCATACCATAGGTTGAATGACCAAAAAAAAAAAAAAAAACAAGCATGCGGATTGCAGGAAAAAAGCTTTGAGTAAATAGGAAGGTATGGATTAATCAATGTTGTTAGTGGAACTGTTGACATCAGCACTTAGGTTTAGTAATGGTTTACAACAGAGGCTAATCCTAAGGTCAGGGAACACGGGTCAAGCCTGTGATACTGTCGAGGTAGCGTGTGCATATGGAAGATGTTTGGTACTGCATGTATGTGTATAGATATACAATCCCAAGGATGTTTATGCAAGCTATTGTCTGGACGGACTGTGTACAAGTCCGCGTTTCCATATGCGTGTGTGAGCTCTACAAGGAAATGTCTAAGCCATGATTGCGTGCTGTCAGCGCCAACGCTCAAGCGGGACCCAGGAGACGTCCTCCTTCAGCATTCGTTACCCTGAAAACACGGTTTGAGTGCTCTTGCTGTAAACCTAAGAAGGGGCTTCGGCGGTGGCGGCGGCGGCGGTGGTGGTGAGGGGGATGAGTTGTTTTAACATGTCCAAAATGCCTTTCAAATTTGACAAGATAAGATAAAGGGTGGGGAGGACAGCCTTTTTCCCCTCCATCCCTCTCTCCCTCCCTCACTTTCCCTTTTGAGTCGTAGCTGTTAAAAACGGCACACACGCTCCCACATGTGCGCTCCGACGCCACGGGTGAAACATTATGTGCGCTGAAAGGAGAGCCACCAACAAACAAGAAAAAAGGAGAGTCTATGACGTGACTTTTTGTGAAGGAAAAAAGAAAAAGCTGGACTCCAATTTTAGTTGAAAAGAACAGGTCTTCCAGCGCTACTGTAAGCACCGATACTTTACACGTTCTTCCCCCGAGGGGCTCAGAGCTGCCCGAGCCTGAACGGCTGAAATGAAAATCACCCTAAGGGATCCATTTTGAAAAGCCAAATGGATTCCAGTGGAGTTGGCAACCTGAGCTCGATGCATGCGGCGAACGCCAGCGGCGTGAACACGGCCGCCGCTACCATATAAGTGTGCTCAGCGAGAACTTTCTGGAAGCTCACCAGGAAAGAGAGAGAAAATCAAATTCATAAAACTATCCCAGAGATCCCGGAGCACATATTAGCCTCACGTCGCAGGTCATTTATCAGTTAAAGTCATTCTTCAACGGTTTATTATATACCACATCTGTAGTGTGTGTGGGTGTGTGTGTGTGTGTGCGTGTGTGCATGGGTGATTACCACGGACGATAATTTCAACCAGAACAGAACACCCGTTTACTCCACACTCGCATAGAATGGATGTCTAAGGGCAGATTTTGAAGTCTGTCCGTTTACGTTACGAATTAAGATATATTTCTGTAGAGTCAGTCCTTTCGGAGATGGAACTACTTTTTCAGAGGAAGAATGTCGTTTTGCTAAAATCAATTCCGGTGGAGTTGTGTGGCTATGATGGCGCATAGATATTGCAAATGAAAACCTTCAGGAAAGTACAAAGCAACCGGAACTACTTTTTCGGAAAGTTGGATAGTTGGGTAAAATTCCATAAGAACAGCTTTCTCTCATTTCTGCCTCATCTGGACACCGTTATCCTTCCAGCAGAATGAATGCAGGCTCAATTTGTGTTTTATAGTCATGCAATTTAAACAATGTCTGATTTCAACATTGTCCTTTAGATGTCCGTTATAAGCGAGTTTGGAATTTTTTGTTCCTTTTTTTTGTCTGTAATCACACACTACAGATTGGGGTACAAAATACTATAAATAACTAATATATATATATATATATATATATATATATATATATATACACACACACACACACACACACACACACGCACACACACACAGAGCTGTTATCAATGTGGCAGGTATTCTGTGGGGCCGCTGACTGCTGTTTCAGTCCCTGATGGCAATCAGGGCGTGTGGATCGATACGGCTGAGTGGGACTTTGATCCCTCTGCGCAGGGCCGGAATTAAGCCCGGTTTTCCGCCTCCTTGTCGCCAACTAGTCGCATTGTTCTCTCCTGCAATACAGGAGACCCCCCTTCCCGATCCACGGACACAGCTCCGGGTCAGCAACAAAGCAGCTTTGTGTGGCACAAACACAAACCCTTTCCTCGAGCCTCAAGCCCACCGGCATCTTTAAGACTTTATCGACTTCTGAAGTATTTTTGGACTGACAGGTAAAAGATTAACATCTACCAGGGCTGACCACACTCACGATCCCAATCCGGCTCGGGCTGCGTTTGCACAGAAGAGACAGGCAAACAGTGAGCTTGTGTGTGTGTGTGTGTGTGTGTGTGTGTGTGTGTGGGCGGGTGCGTGTGTGCGGGTGTGTGTGTGTTGATTGTGTGTGTGTTGCACCACTGGCCGGTGCACAAAAGCTTGGACTGACAGCAACTAATGTGTCATGTGTCCCGTGGTCAATGTGTGTGTGTGTGTGTGTGTGTGTGTGAAACACGGGGGCTAGGTGCACAGAAACCAGACACCGCCCTGCTCCCGGCCAGACTGAAGGAATAACCAATAGACGACTTCTTGTTCCACTAATTCCTTACACAGTAAAACAAGCCCTCTTGGAAAAGAGCCATTCCAATATATCTATATTAAGTCCAAGGGCTGTTAAAAAGCAGGACGGCCCTGTTCCCCTTCCTCTGACTCGACTTTCTCTCTCTAACCGAGGGCTTAGAACAACCATAACAAGTCCTAGGACCAAAACAAACAGGTTTTATTTTCTTAACCATAATTCAGGAATTCTTCTGAAGGAAGAAGATAAAGTGGTGCTTCTTTCTGATGGTTAAAAAAACGAGTAAATGAGTAAATGAGTAAATGAGTAAATTAGGACAATCCAAGTACAAAGAACATGGAGGAGAAGATAAATGTGATCCCTGTGTATGTGTGTGTGTGTGTGTGTGTGTGTGTGTGTGTGTGTGTGTTTTGAGGCGATTTCTGGTATCAGTCCTCAAAGAAGCTGAAATGTAATTTATCTTTGTAAATATTTAAGCCAATTAAGTTTGTATTGCATATAAAATATCAAAGATGAGCCCAAGGCTCCGTCCTCTAGTAGCTTTGTGCTGAGCTAACACACCAACACACCCTGCTTTCTTCATTTCTTTTTTTTTTTTTTTTTGGGTGCTATCTGCAATCCCTCTTGTACAATTTCACAAATTCACTTCACTCACTACATTCCTTCCTTTAACCGCAGATCTTTTTGCCATCTTTGCCAGAATTTATTTTCTTTTTATCCAGATTTGGGAACAGAATGAAACAAAGAAGGCAGCTTTCTGATAGCACGCGGTCATAAAATTACAGCGGAGTAACCCGTGAGGATTCGTTCAAACGGCATGGGTAATGAGGGGAGAAGAGAACAGACCAAAAAAAAAAATCCACAAGTGAGTCTGGGGTCGGAGTCATAATCCCTAAGAAAATAAATGAATAACAATCCATTTCAAATCCATGGACATGGATAGCATGAAAAGAAAGTAGGATTTTGATCACATGCATAGAGACAATGCTATATCCTATGTGAGACGTGATTACTAAAATTAATTAAATAAAAAAGATGTGTAAAAGCTAAGGAGCTTGCTTTATAGCTAATTAGACTTTATCTAGAAAATATGACTGTTGATAAAAACGTACTTCACCAAGGAGTAAATATTTGGGGGAAAAACGTAAGCCAGCTTTAATTCACGTTATAATCCTGGATTCTGATTGGTCAGAAGGTGTTGATTTTCCACGAATCACAGCTTTATATTAATGCGCTTGTTCGAATATGCTATCGTTTCTATAGTAACAGCTCATTCACAGGGAATTGGATGGCGGACGCTCCACTAATAATAAACTTATTAACAAAGAAAAGTTTTCTGTAAGGAGGCATTTATTTCACATTTAAGGAAGGAGTCTCCAGTGTCAGTACATTGTAAGGGTCAGAGACATCTTCAGGACAGAATCTCATTATTATTATCGCTCATTATTTTACTATAACAGCACAACACACAGTGGTTTATTGCGTACGTATCATATGTTTGGGCAAATATGGCTGCACGAACATGTAACGATGTAAATATCCTTTAAAGCACAACCGAGCTACAGGAGCCATTCGCAAACGTTAGTAAAACAACCCTCTCTTTTTCTGGCCATCTGTTTTCAGACCTCGATTCGCAAAACACACATATCAGTTTGTCCAACTAAACATTGTCCAGGCGTCCTCTGAGCTTTCAGGAGCCTAATGAAGAAATGTTCTGCGTTCTAAGGCAGGAGCGAGGGGGAAGACGTGGAATCAGGCCACACAATAATCTAATAAAGGAGCCGCACAGAGAGCGGGGAGAAGCGCTTCCTCTTTCTTCCTCTTCTTCCTGTGGTCCGGGGGGTAGAGACTGAGCCAGTGTCTTCACAATTGCCTCCGAGCAGCTGGGGCCGGCGCAAGAACAACAGAGGCCGTTCTGTTGTCCAGCAGAAAGCTGAGATTGTTGCGCTCAAGACTTTATTGCAGGCACATGAGCGCAGCCGGGACCCGAAAACGCACTCGAATGTCATGTGCACACCCAGTGACGGCGTCGGAATAATTATGATTAAAAAAAAAAAAAGGAGAGTAGGGAAGGAAAAAAAGACAACAATTCATCGTCTATGAAAAACGGACGAAGGACAAAACGGGCCATTCATTGTGTTCAGCGAGGGAATGCTAGGACTCTCGTCTGCCCCTGTCCGAAAAACAAAGCGGCCCTTTTTTTGTGCCGTGAGGCACAGGGGCTGAATGCTTTGCTTTGCCACCCTAGCCCTAAGAAAACACGGGCCCCCTTTCTAAACTGCCGGCTGGACGCACACAGTAGAGACTATTAATGCCTCCCCCCCCCCCTTTTTTTTTTCCAGATCTGTGTGTGTGTGTGTGTGTGTTTGAGTGTGTGTGTTTGAGTGTGTGTGCCCACTACGGAGGCTGAAGGGCCGTGTTAAAAAGCCAACGCAAAGACAAAACAGTTTGCTCAACATTAACTGAGAAAACACAGCGAGGGAAACTGAGGAAACCGAGTCCACTTGACACTACAGGATCTGTTCGCTGCCAGATATTTTTCAAGCGCTCACTAGCTGGTAAGAAAAATGACTCGACAGGTGGTCTCGAACCCCAAACAGTCCCTGCTTTATACCGCTTACAGACCTGACCTCCAGCTTTATCAGTCACGCGCTTGTAACGTCTTGATGCGATGCACGATTAAGACGATTTTGCCTCATTAATTCGTTCGGAACTGGCGTGATGCTTTGGCATATATTACCAGAAAATCCAGAAAATCCTTCACGTAACTCATTTGAGCTACACCCAGGTGTGACTTCGCACGTCGCAACTGTTCATGTGACAGCCTCGACAAAGCGCCGAGCACCTTCATTAGCACAGCTTAGCTGCCAAGGTGTCGGGACACAATGCTCCGCTGTTAATTACCAGAACGCGCAGAAATCCTGCAGAGGACAGAGTTACATCTGTTTACTAACGTACAGGGTGATGTCATGAAGCAGAATTACTGTTACCACCCTAAAG